>JABASD010000153.1:0-113291 GCA_019776165.1 Pogonognathellus flavescens
TAATGTTGGGAAAGGTACTAATGGTGTACCGAATAGTCAAAGTCCTGAGAGTCTTGATGCGAAAAAAGATTTTAGGACGGAAGAATTCTTAACGGAAGAACTGCGCAAAATTTTGATTTCCTTAAACACGACCGGTTCATCTGCTGTCTCACCTGATGCACTGTTCGCAATTATATGGGAAGTAATGCCACCCTTTCGAGGATACCATCAGCAGGACGCTCACGAATTTTTGAGACATATGTTAGATCGATTGCACACCGAGTTACTGCTCCTAGTTCCGAATTTCTCTGGGAATGGTCAAGGTGTGGGAATAGCTCATAAGAGCAGTTTGTCCAGCATTATTGGTAGTAGCAATAAATTGGAAAGTATTGTTTCTGACAATTTTCCTTTACATGGGAGAAATTCTATTGTAACTTCGTTATTTGGAGGAACTCTTCAAAACAAAGTGAGCAAAAATCATTCAAATTTAATTTAACTTACATTTGTAGTCCGTGGAATGAATTTAATGTGTTAATATTCTATGGATAGGTTCGTTGTTCAAGTTGTGGTTTGGAATCTAAAAATGAGGAACCATTTCTGGATTTATCTCTTGACATTCCTTCCATTCCTGGGGACTCCAAACTAGAAGACTGTCTGTCAAGATTCGTGGACATTGAGGAATTGGTGGATAACGATATGTATTTTTGTTCTAATTGTAAAATTCGACAGGAGTCAACAAAATGTTGTTGGATTAGACGACTACCCAACGTAAGTTTGGAAACTTAAACCACGTTTAAAAAGCTCAATTAATTAGTAAAAAAGAAATATGAAATAATCATACAACTATTACAACTGTTACACTCATTTAGGTCCTGTGTTTGCATCTGAAACGATTTCGGTGGAACAAAGAACTTTAAAGAAACAAAGTTGGACCAATATGTTCAGTTTCCCCTAACCTCGCTGGATATGTCTACCTACCTATTAGACAATATCGATGGTACACCTGGATCATCAGGATCGAACCTTTTTGATTTAGCTGCAGTGATTGTTCATCATGGAGCAGGGTAACGTTATCAGTCAAATTAACATATTTTTTACATAAAACATTAAAATCGAAGTAAGCTACTAAAAAGCTACTTAATTCATGGCGAATAAATAATGTCCTGCATCACATAGGCACATCTTTTCATTCATATAAATAAAATATTAATTTAATCGAACGATCATATTAAAGTATCAAAAGTTTAACATTTGCAATTCAATAGAAAATTATCGTACCTCTACAAAATGATATGCTAACTTGATGCAAAACGTTATTAATTTCCTTGCAAATTAAAAGAAAGAATATATGTGTGATCCCGAACCGATCCCACTCTTTTGTGAGATTATTCAGTGAATATGTATCTCACTTATACATGTGTACATAACTATTTAAAATGTAACATTAAAATTGATTTTTTGGAAACAGTGTGGGCTCCGGGCATTACACGGCGTTCGCCAAGAAGGATAGTCAATGGTATCACTTCAATGACTCCATTGTAAAGCCTACTGATGAATCGATGGTGGCTAAATGTAAGGCTTACATTCTCTTCTATACACGCCGAGAAGACAGTTCTTAGTAAGACAGCATTTTCAACAATAATACGATTGAACAATCAATATTTAAGACAGAGAATTGCAAGTATTAGAGGTTAGAGCTCTCACAATTAATTGTCACGATTCACAATCAGTTCTATAGTACTTATGTACAAAGTACAAAGCTAAAGATTAGTGGATTGGATGAGGGTGGTATGATAATAAATGTGGAAACAAGCAACGTAACTTTCTACTTCATTCAGTTGCCATCTGTTATTATAAAATGGATATTTTAAACCAAATATCCATATAAAAGTTCAGTTTTTATTAAAAAACAATTACATACAACAAAATAATAATATTATGTTCAAAGCAAATCGCAACGATTGTACTTTATTTTATTAACTTAGCACTGCAGTGCTAATAAAATAAAGAGTTAATAAAATAAAGTATTGGGTAAAGTTGTAATGCTGAAATGAATGCTAACAACCAAGTCAAGAGCAAAATTGAAAAAAATTCTACCTGTTATATGTAGATAAGAATAGATATAGATACAATTCTTTATTTATTAGACATGGATCATTTTATCAATTGCCGTAGTTTAGACTAGTTATAATTATTATTTACTACATTATACTACTGCCTAGGTGTTCGTGATTATTTTTTCATTTACTTAGGTAACCTAGCCCTAGAAAGACTGTAACAATTAATTAATTCAATAATTCATATGGGAATATTTTAACTGTTCCGTTAAATACCAAGAAATCACTCCAATGAATCAGTTGGATAATTTGACAAGTAAAAATTATAGGTATTTTAGGTACATCTTACAGCCGACTAAATAATAATTCGTTTGGAATGTGAGACTTTTTGTTGTGTCTTATATTTAAATGAGAGAGACAGACCATTTTTTATTCGAAGTGGAAAAAAATTGATAGCTTAGGTACTAAAAAGTCAGAACAAGTTAAAGATTTATTAGATAATGGTTTAGGAAAGCTATGTGCCACTTAAAAAACGATAATAATAGTATTAACATTCACAGGAATTGGTTTTTAAAGCCGTATTACATAATCTGTAACATGCCTTTGCTAGTTGCTTTCTGACTTTAATTATTATACAAAGATCTTCTGGCATGTGTGCATGTGGCACATACTTTACTAAAGGTTGTAGATTAATAAAAAATTGCAGTATTATCAGTCATACCTTGCCTAGTACTAATACATGATGTAGTTACATGTATTACTGCGAACTGCGAAGGAATTTAGTAGCATAATACTAATACTTATAAATTATATCAAAGAAAATGGGATTATAGGATACTGATACTACTTATTATTTACTATACTTGGTAACACTGATACTAAACGAGGAGCGTTCGATAATTATGTACTAACTGTTTCTATACCCTACCCACTTTGTTGTCCAGAACTTTAGTAAGTAAGCACAGTAAGCAGTTAAGTCGCTGTTGAGATATTCTACACAAATTAATAATCTGATCAGTTTTTCTGAATGAAAGGGTTACAGGAATTTCTAACACAGATTTATGCAATAAAACCGTGGTACAGTATAATATTATGTATTTCTAAATTTGGTTTTGTGATAACCTTACAGCATTGATGCATCAATCCGTCTAAATAATTAGGGAGCGCAAGATACTTGATTATATAATAATTTCAATAGGTAATCTAATTGTAAAGTCCGATAGAGTAAAATTGCTATTAACTATCGTGATTAACTAGGGAACCCAAATGACACTTATTGACACATTATCTGTTTCAGAACCATTGTAGAATTGTCTTGGTCTGTGTCTTGGTGGGGAAAAGCAGTTAATACTTTATGGGTATGACTGATTTAGTCCTGTTACACAGATAAAGACTGTTCAGGCTAATGGCTACTGTTGACACAATAATAAAACCGAACTTTTAAACTTTGAACTGAACTTTTTTATAGTAGGATAAAATAAGGATTGGAGAAAATATACATCCTATTAGCTTTATTTATTTTGTTGCCATTATTCGTTAATTGGTGTAGATAATTAATAATTTTACTGCAATTGAAATTAAAGTGTAAGTACAACACAAGTTGTAGTATTAAAAGAAATAGAGGTGGTGGTCTGGGAGGATCTCCCTAAATGTTGGGGACGTAATATATGTGTGCGCCCTGTGGTGGATTGGTTGGTGTGTGGAGTGAGTGTCTGTTGCTGACTGCTATCTTCCGCTAGCTTGCTCTCGAAACCTCAACCAACATTCTTCTTTTTTGCGTATTGTATTGTTACTTACAGCTTACTAAGGTCTTTTTAGAACACACGGCGCACAGTCTGCTCTGCTGTTTTGTTCGGCCAGTCAGTCTTCGGCGTGAACGTAAATTGGTTAAACATACCTTCAACATTAGTCATTATTAGTAAGAACAAGTAACAACATTATTTTGACATTTAAATTATGACATTCTGCATTCTATAATTGTTTGACAATTGGTTGGTGGTCATTTGAGACTCTCCAACTGACACACAATTGAAATCTCTCCTGTCTTGTCATTGCTCTTGGTCGTTGACCAGCCTCAAAGAACAAGCACCAAGTAGGTGAGTGAAGTTTTTTCTTCCGTCAAGTCAACCATACTACAATACTAGTAAAAACTATTTTACCCATTAACCTCTCCTTTAATTGTTCATTGTTCATTAAACGCATGTCTTACTTTAATTCCTTATGTGGTACCTTCAGGTGTCTATTTTTCATTTTCAAAATTAGTCATTATTATTAGCTGCGTTGTTTGTGTGTGTGTTTTGTGTGTGCTTGTTGTGTTGTTGTCAATAGTTTTAAATCCAACTTTACTTTAAAACTTTTAACTTCATTTGAACGGTCGGTTGGACTTAATATACAAAGCATCTGCTGTTAATTTCTTTTTTGTTAACTGGTGACTGGCAACTGGTTGACTTCTGTACAATTAAATACAGCATGAGTTCTTGTGTGTAATTTATTTGTATTGCCTTATATTCTTTATTGACAATTCACAATAATTGCCATCTGAATGTGATTATGAACAAGAAGTTTTTATAAGTGGCGGTTTCTGTTATTATTATTAGATTTTGCATATTTTGTATTTCCTCTAACAAGTGACCTGTATAATTAATAATAATCTGCTTTTCCTTATTTCTATTGTATTATTGATGTACTTTTTCACTCATAATTACGTCATTAGTTAAGTACCTAATAGTACATGCCAGAAGTTAAAAATATTCAGTCAAATTGTCGGCTGCTGATGTAGCTTTATCTAACTTCTGTTTATACTGGCAGTTATTCCACTACTCCTATATTTTGAATTTGTCAGCTGTGTACTGTTATTTTTATTATGCGTTACTTATCTCACTTTTATTCCTATATTCTCAACTACATGACAGGCTGTTTTTATTTTAACAAAAAATTTAAAAAGTAAGGAATTAATAGTCAATTTGAAGACGTATTATTTAACGTCTATACAGAGTATTTTTGGTGATGAAATCTGGAAGTGTTGAATTAATATCACTCATTATTACGAAGAATGAAAATAACAATTATAATACATTAACATTGATAGTTTTCCTTGTATGAAGATTTTAATATTATTATAGACGTAAGGCCCCCAGCTCAAACATGAACGGGATGGCAGCAGATCAAGTGGAGGATGCTGCTGGTCTAGTATTGCCTAATTTTCAAAGTGTCGACGCTGTGCAACAAATGATTCAAAAACTAGAGCGTGTAAAAGCGACTATGATAAGAGATGCTCCTACAGACGTTAAATTAGTTGAAGTTCCAGACGGATTTATGGACGACTTGCCTTTGATTGATGTTTCGGAAACAAATTTAATTGAAGATGAAGAATTTTGGTAAGTAAACAAGTGCATTTCATTTCTGCGTTCAGAAGTTTCGATGACATTTTAAGTAATTAAAGTTATTCAATCCACTATATTTGTCTTTACAGGTTGGCTCCCCCGTTGTCAAATAATCTGGACTTAAAAATTAGCATTTCGGAGCCTCTGAAGCCAAGTGAACCAATGTATTTGGATACGGGGTTAATGAATGTCAGACTAAACCTCCTAAATCGGGTCAAGCAATATATTAAAGGTAACCAGCCATTTATTTACAATGAAAAAAATGAGAATGTTACAGATAACACGTTTTAACTTGTATAATCCAGTAATTTACAAAAATTATTAATTTTCAGATGACAAAGACACAGTCGAGAGAACAAAACGTGATGACACTGATTTGCAATTAGCAAAGCAGCAGGATAATTCACAACTCACGTTTGCTCGACCCAGCGCTGTAAAGGGTCCGTATCAGAAATCACCACTGAAAAATATGTATGGATCAAATCCTAATATACCTCGTACCGTGGAGAAACCAGGGGTTAGAGGATCCCCTGTGCGTGAAAACTTCATATTTACCTCCTCCCCAGCCAAGGACATTTCCACGCTGACCTATTCGCCAATAAGAGATACTTCAGCAACTAATTATTCTCCTGTTCGAGATAATCTTGCTATAAATTACTCTCCAGTACGAGATAACACTGCAGTAAATTATTCGCCCGTGCGAGATTCTACTTTCAGTTTTCCTTCTACTGATGTTATGATTGAAGAACAACCGGCACTTCGCCCTCACCATTACTTATGTAAGCCTTTATCTTCTTTTTAGTTTTGGATGATGGTGCAGAAATAAATAAATTGCCATTATTACAATTTATTACTTTTTTAACTTTAGCTCCGTCCGGAAAGCAAATCGACACTCGAACCTACACTCGGCCAAAGAAAAATAGAAAATCTTTGTCAGTCTGTGAAGATTTTGAAGGCTCTAACAGTTTAAAGGAAGAGACGGTGATAAAGGCTTTGAGTAACACAAGCCGCCCGGATTTTGGACTTAACGATACTTTCAATGTTAATGAAGATTGTAATGGTACATCCACGCCCGTTAACACCACCATAAATTTGTCACCGAAGGATCGCACCAACACAAGAAAGGTTACACGGAATCTATCCTACATAATACGGAGAGATAGCGACGGTCAAGTCAACAATAATGGTCAGGCTGCCGAACTATCAGGACAAGGTCCACAATTGAGTTCCACTTTTACTTGCTCCAGAGAGGAGCCCTTTCTCTCTAGTCCATCAGATAGTAACAACAGTCTTCACAACATCAGCGTGGAGGAGCTACATAACATGGCTAGACTACAAGAGCAATGTAAGAATCTTGGTTTTAGCACTATCTGATAAAAACCATTGTATGAATATTTTAATTTCAATACGAAAGTTAACTTGATTATGACCATACTAATTTTTATCATTTGGTATTGATGTGGACATCTTCAATGCCAATTGCAAGTGTGCATTTGCAATGTATGGTATTAAATTAATTATTTAACTGGTTTTTCAGCTCTACGCATAACTTCTACACCGAAGACTTTATCTCGAAAGGATACTCAAAGTGAGTTATTGTGGCATACATAAGAATTTTATTATTCTTTGTATTGATTATCAATTAATTAAAAATATATTTATTTTAGCAATACTGGAGTTGCCAAACATCGACGAGAGACCACGTCCTCCAGGTCGTACTTCGTCAACTGATACTTACTGTGTCGTTCAGTCAAACCCTGACTCTGCGGAATCGTCTGGATTGTCTAGCCCTATGGATGCTCAGTCTTATGAAGACATTCAATCGGGTTAGTCGACATTTATTTTGTCTTCGAAGTATTTTATGGAGCAAAAGTTGTGCTTAACTTTTTGTAATCTTGTGCTGGTCTAATGCAATCTTAACAGTTTTATGTGACTTCTTGCGAGATATTTTTAGCTGGAGTTTTTTACAATGATTGTGCTCATATATCTGTTTCTCTTTAGCTGACGCTGTCCGCCGTAGCATGCCGAACCTTGCTGTTATTAAAGGCATTAATGGACTAAGAGGCCCAACTTTACAGTTAGCTCCGCCAATGAACTCTCTGAGACACAAGTCACATCACATCAGCGATTCTAGACTATCTCAATTTGTCCCACGATCATCCGTCGAGCAACGCATACAGCAAACGCTCCCTAATCCTAATTCTGCTCGCATACACTATCAAACTGAGAAAAGGACTGGAGTAAGTTACCAACGAACGGCTCCACCTTATGTATGTTGTTTGTGTTTGTCCCGATTGCTTAATAACTTAATGGTGTTTTAACTTTAACTTTACTAATACGTAACAACTTTTTAATAAAGTCAGTAATAAATAATGTGTTTTGATTGTGGTTGCAATCTTCAGGCACCAAGCGGACCGTCTGTCAGCAACGGAAGTCGGTTGCCTAATAACAATGCTCGTAGTTGTCTTCCCACTCCTCGATACAGTTCCATTCCTAGTCGTGATGGAAGTAAAATGCCAACATCGGGCAGATCCTTACTGCCGACCATGTCAACAAACGCTCCGTCGTATCCTCAGACTAAACCACAGAGCGCACGAATTCAATCGCGTATCCCTGCTCCTGGTGCTATGAGAAGTCGGTATGAAACATATTTTAATATACAAATACGTGCATTATCGCAAAGTTTCAGTACAATAAAAATGATATGTATTTTATTTGCAGGACTCGAGTAATGAACTCTGCAGGCAGTTCTGCCAAGGAGTCGGTGAGCGACTGGCGAGAAGGATGCTACTGAATATTATGGTGATTCCTCGACATGTTCCTTAGAGTATGTAAATTAACAATCAAATATTAACTCATACTTTAGAAAACGTGCGTAACTGTATTCATATGTAATATGTGAAATCTGCTGCCTTTTTTTAACAAGTTAACTATATGACTCTAAAATCTGGCATGAGGAATGCCTATTTTGTGTACACACCTAATAAAATAATTGGAACAGAATTTATTGTTGCGGCTAAAGCGAATATTCTATAAAACGGTGTATACAATTACATTTTACCTACTACCCATTGGTCAAAATGAAAGCTCAAGCTTATTTAATTATTGCCTAGACATAAAATGTCGACAGGAAGTAACCAATAGTAATAAATATGTGAGTGAACCACCAAAAGTGCCTGTACTTACAGCGGAAACAGTAAGGAATGCTAAAAATCGAATAATATTATTATAATGTCTAGTTTTATACGAAAGTTGTTGAATGGTGTGTCGCAAACGTTTAAGAGGGGATGCATCAATATTTATGTGGCGTCACAATAAGCATGAGTTAGTACTGCGAGACTTCTATTTAATGAGTGAGATATTGAGCGTAGTACTATACTGATTAATCAGTGAATTCTTTATTGCTCCTACGTAGGTGGTTAAGACGTTTTTATATATTGTTGAACTGGAACGGCACCAGTTACACAATCGACAAGAAAATTAAATGGTAATTGCAAGATTCGCCAACGACTAGGCACTGCAGTTGTATTAAACACCATATAAAATTAAATAGTCGTAGCCTTAGCCGCATTGGCTGGTTAAACTCAAGTTAGATTTTAAAATTAGCTTAGGCTTTTAATAACGGATTTACAAATATAACTGTGTGATAAAACATTGAACTGGGTTTACTGAGGAGGATAAGTTAGGAGTCTTTTAGAACATTGATCTTTTTATGTGTAAGAGACACACGCAACAGAATTTTCATGTTCTTTCCTATTAATGGTATCCTTTGATACATTTTCGACTGTTTTTATAATCACTGAGAGAATATTAATGCTGGGCTTACATGTTCCACTTCCATTTGATCATTTCCACGTCAGAACGGTAATTAATAATTAATTATTACTAATACAAGAGCAATGTTTGATTGAGGCTGTCCTGCTGGACGTTACTTGTGCCAATGCCAATTACTGATTGACAGTTTATTTCACGAGCTCTGTAACAATGTCATTCACGAAAAAGTTATTCTTGTTCTTACTCTTGTTGAAAAGCATACAATTTTTCATGTGCCTATATACCGAGAAGACAGTACAAGACATGTCCTTATAATATTTTACTATTGGCTCTATAGATTTTGTAGAAGAGAATAACTGTAGCTTTAGAAATTACTGTATTTATCGATATCTGTCACATTGCCCAATAATTGATCAATTTGTGTCACTCCGATTTTTTATCATCTCAATTGAATTACAATAATTTTCTTAGGAATAAAATGAACGGAAATGAAAATAAACCTACTGTACCACAGAGAGCTTCTTCTAAATAATACAAATAATATAACATTTTAATACTTCATCCAAAAATCAACCTCACCTTTTAGAATGTGACTAGAGTGACTTCTTTCAAAGACTCAGAAATATGAATTTTCTCTCTATAACTGTGTGCTCAAGCGCTCAGAGTAAATTATTGATCATCCTGATAATAAATAAATAAATAAACTACATCGTGTAAATAATAATATCCAATTTCATCCTGCCTGAGTAGATACATTATCTTGAAACGTGTTAAATGTATATTACACGCGATCTGATACAAAATAATAAAAATGCGCCATGTATTCTCAATTGCTGACTCTGTACTTTTAAGATTAACAATTGAATATTATGGTGTTTTTATAATTACTTATAATAAACTTATGATGATACATGAAGGAAGATGAGGAGAGAATCGTGAGGAGCTCATTGCATCAAATTTTTGTGTTAATTATAATAATTATGGTTACAATGGTTATCATTTTTTATTGTATGTGTATTTTATTGGGTAGGTGTATAGCCCATTTCATTTTATGTAAGAAAAATGTCGGGTGGACGATATAAACGAGGTGTACCTAAGAACTTTGTGTGTAATTTATTCTGAATGAAACTCTGTAAAAATAGTTGCTAGAGAATTGAGTTGGCTGGGTGACTATTCATGGATAGAAATCATTTATATCCACGAACCTGCATAATATTTAAAGATTGAGATAGCTTACTCGCATCGAGGAGAGTGAAACTTTGTTACATCTTCTGTTTACCAAATAAACATAATCTGTGTCATTTTTGCATTGAAAATGCTTATTATGTTTCCTATAGTTAAGAATTGGGATTGGTTAGAGCGTATTAGTTGGAACCGTCTATGCGTAAGTCGATATAAGTATTAATTACCTTTTAAAGTCAAATGTTGAGAATGAAACGAGAACGAACCAAAATGTATTAAATATTTATGAGTATTTCATTGATTAAATGTAAAAATGAAATACATGTAACAAAAATCCGAATCGCAATCGAGTAAATAAAGTCATATTATGCCTTGTAAAAATTCTTGCACAATAAAAAAAAATCATTTCCACGGTTATTTTCTACACTGAGCAGCCTTGTTTAATTGTAAGGGCTTAATGGAGGTTACCGGATGTCGGATGATTATCTTGTCCTTGATGAATAATGAGAGATGCATTACGATTAAGATATGCATGGCTTAAATTGCAACGCGGACTGCGTACCACCGGTACCACACCTACTACATACCTTATTGTTGTATTCTCTAATTAATGGGCTTGTGCAATCTCAGTGTAATACTATACTGATAATTGTGCATTTTCCTGAACGATGAGAATGATTATGTAATAATAATAATATACATGATAAATATAATTGCTAACTGCATAAGGAATTATTTTCACATTAAGAACTTCGTTTGGTTTAAATTTCATTTTAACTCCTCGTCACATTTTGATCGTTTTTATTCATAATTTATTCAATTACTCACAATAAGATGGATAGTGGTTAGTACAGATAATTTTTTAGGTTGATCTTATTGTTGTGCAACAATAAAGTATATCCTCCCACATACACAGACATGTAATCATAATATAGTGATAATATTTACTACATACGGCAAACGGCACGCTAAGCGCATTTTATTTCTACAATATTATTTTCATATATTATACAGATAATATAGTTATGTACTTACAATACAATTATAGACTATGTAGATACAATAATCCCAATAGGATTTTTTGAAGAATCATAATAGCAGACAGTACTAATGTTATATATACGACATAATAATCATTATTTTCGTACACGTCAATAATAACAACGGCATGATATTGTTAATAATGAATAATTTTACAACAGACACATAGCGCTGCCACAGTCACATTTATTTGTAGAGGTACATTTACATGCGTTCCATTTATTCCATAATTTATATTATTTTTATATCGTTCACATTTTAACTTTCACTCGCATCGCACACAAGTCACGAGTCAGTATATATATGGTTGTTGGTAACGGTCTGAATACTTGTTAAAAACTGCGGTTTTTATACAGTTCTGTCATCAATTTAAGTTCTGCTGTCATATTCTATTCACACTACATCAATTCTACCATCTATCTTAATTAAATTACACGAACGGTTCTAAATTACTATACAATTTGTACATAACCAATTTTTTTATAATGGCTTAATTACCCTAGAATATCCACTCAGTTAAATAGCAATGTATAATAATATAAGGTGTGTCATTGGTTTCATTAGTAACTAATTCTAATAAATATTATTGACTATTTTTACAATACAATAATTTATTAATTTATTTCGCTTTGTTGATTGCTTCTTCTCCTCTTCTCCTCCTCTTGTGTAGTTGCATTTTTAGTTAGTTGGTTTTTAGTGTATAAGCAGGTTTTAGATTATTTCTTTTCATGTAAATATTTGTTTGTAATCTGTGTCTGCCTTCTGCATGTCTCTATATGGATAATTAATAATTTAATTTAATAGTTATTTTTCAGCTTCTTCGCCACTGCTGTGTCATTCCAGTAGTATAATTATTTTTCTTACTTGGCACTCTGTGACGTGTGTAGCGTAGAAAGCATTATTTCAGTAATAGAATTAATTTTAGGTAAAGTTTTTACGCTATATAGTAGTAATAATTTTACTTATGTCGGTAAACTCACGACATTTCTACAGTATTTTAATATTTTAGTCAACCAAAAATATTAATCAGTCGGTACCTTTACAAATAACAAAAAACATTTTCATTACAAAAACATGCCACTGCTCTAATAGTATTTTATCAACTACTATCCAAGTGAATCATCCATGGCTATTTGCGACATATTGGATATTTTCATATTTATTTCATAATTAGTGTAATTTTACATTCTACTAGTAATGAATCTTATATAGTAAAGTAGTAGTCTTTCATTCATTCTCAATTCTCATCCTCTGCTAATAAAAATCTTTAAAACGAATGCTAAAATGCCAATAAAATAATAACGCTATCGCATAGAGAGCTATTGAGAAGTTACGAGAATTAGTTGATACGAAATACATTGAAGAATATATTATTATTATGAATGTTTTAAATGTGAACGGTAAAATTGAAGCATTCTCATTTTTTTCTGTGATCTGCATTTTATGCGTTCTTGTACTAATTGTAAAAAGAAGAACACGCATACTTATCACCAAGTGTTTCCTCCTTTTGCTACTACTTGTAAAATTTATAAATAACTGTTCATCAGTATTCTTTGTGTTTGTAAAAAAACCAAGCGAGCTTACTTTTAGCAGAGCTTGCTATATTCTTGGAAATTCAGTTAGACAAATAAGTTTACATTTATTTGAAGTACAGTTTTCGTACGTGAAAAGTGTATTAGAGCCATTATGTGTTGTGTAATAAAGTGGGTAGATTTCATGTTCGTATATTGTAGTGCTCTATACTGTAATTAGTATAATATTTCATACTAATCAATCGCTAAAATGCTGAGAGAAGTAATTTAGAGCATTTTATGTATCTTAGGAAAAAATCTACTTGATATAAAAACAGTACATAAAAGCAGTCAATGTAGACGTTCATACAGTAAAATAATGAAAATGCCTTAGTTTATAGTAATTTTATCTCGGCGAAATTTGTAATAAAAAAATTCTTACTTTTCGTATAGCGTTATTGAAATTTTTGATTATTTATATTTTACAAATTCTGGGATTAAAATGGAAAGAGTTTTTTATTAGGGAGCTATTAGAGAGAATGATTTATGACGGGAGGGAATAATATCATTATAATATTTTATATATTTCATAGGAAGGGACACACACAGGGAATATATTTTGGGGCAGACAGTTTGTAAAAATGTTTGGCCACTTGAATGAAAATATTATTCGCAGCAGCAGCAGAAATATTATTTACTTGGAAAAAATTTAGAGTTTTTCTAATTACACACATAAATGACTCAACTTGTACTTCTCTCCTTTTCTTTGTCGTCATAAATACTTAGCATTCATTATCCTAACAATAATCTACTTAATATTTATTCATAATTTCATGTCTTCTTCAATCATTCACTTTTATCGTCCTTTTCACTCCGAAGTTCTCAATGTGATCAAATACTAAATCTGCCTATGTAATTCCTAGTAAAGTAATTTTGTGCACGTATCATATTTAATTTGTGTGTGTGCAAATTTCACAAGTCGAAATCTGTATATAATATAATACATACGTGCACTTATAGCCATTCAACAATTTGTATAATATATTATTTCTTATCCTAATTTTATAATGTGTAGTAGATTCATTCCTTTTGTGATTAATTATTTCACATTTCACACGCTTTATTTTTCAAAAGCTATACTTACCTACTGTAATATTGACTAATATTAATTTTAGTACAAGCATACACTATCGGCATTATAAAGCAATTAATTTTGATGTGTTTTCTTAAATATATAATATTGCTCCATACAATATTATTTTATGCCTACCTCATGATTAATTTACCTGGCCTACTTGATATTCGTATAATATATCAAGATTTCTAATACATTAGATAATATACCTATTTCATTTAACTAACTCTTATTTTTCCTACTTTAGAACATTAAAAACATAATGGGTACAAACTGACTAACGGTTACACATCTGCATAATTAATAATAACTTTGACTTGCACGTTGTAATAGGTACATAGTATTCTATCTCATCCAACCCAATGTAAATGAACACTCCGCAACCCAAATTATATTTTCCATTGCAGACAATTATTCCAAGAATGAATAAACAAGGGGAAACTATCATGAAATTTTAAGGCAGCATAATTTTGTTTCAACGAATGGAAAAACAGTAACAATTTAGTTAAAATATATTTTTCATGACATTCAATTTTCATGATAAATAAATATTTAAAAAATATATAACATGGATTTTAAATTTCATTGAGACAACTTTCCATGGAATTTGCATTTAAAAATGAGTATAGTTTAAAGAAGGATAAATTTCGACATCGACAGAATTGTTTGAAATGCAATGTTTCAGATGCAAATAACTATTTGCAGAAAAATATGTTTATTCGGAGTGTTGAGTGACCATGTACATTTGTAACGCATCTTCCATCTGCATAATATAGATTTATGTGGAAACCCTTTGGCAATTTATTTTTTACAATTTGTAGTAGAGGTACCTATCTACAGTGGAGTACCAGATACCGACCTACTTAACGAAGTTACGTACTATTAATTGCCAAAACACTCAACATAACTCAATTTGATAAATAAATAGATTACAATTTATTACATGGGCATGTAATAATAATATACCTACGCAACTATCACTAATAGTAATAATATAATAATTTTATATTATTAGTTCTTCTCCTCCTTTCGGCTTGTATGCACATTATGTAGGCATTTATCTTATTACACGTCATGCAGCACTTCATTCATAGATTACCATCAATTTATTTATTATACCTATCAAATACTATTACCTATGTATTACACTTACATTCGCAGATTTAAAAAATCCATGTGTGATTACATTTTCATTCGTGTCATCATAAGTCAAATACAAATAATAATTCACTTCCGTGTATACTTCTGACATTAAATACTTTTGCAACTAAAAGACGCTTCATTAATTCCTATATACCTAAGTTCAGTTCACCTTTACCTTACACAGTGAAACTCATAATATACATTCTACAGAAAGTATCAAGAAAGAAAGAATGTACAGTAATAAAGGAAATAAAAGAACAGAATTCACGTTCATTCACAATTTTACAATTATGTTATTACGCTTGACAAGATTACTGTGCATGTTTGCGATTTCACACCAAATTGGCAATTTGACAAACTATACGCACAGACAGAGTAAACTTTTCCATTAGCATTCTCGTGTACTTGCGTACATTATATACAAATTGTACGCAATAATGCACATTTTAAGACTGGAGACAACACGGAAATTGCAATAGTATCGCCTTGGCGAATTTCATGACACTTATACATAGACTAGCATTTGTTTCGGTAATTTCAAATGGAAAATAACCGATATAATAATTTGTATATTTGCAGCAGGGCTGAACTTGATTCTTACATGCTAATTCATTTTTTGATGTGATTTACATTTGTTGCACATTTTCCTAGCACTAAATGATTTTCCCAAACAGGGAGTCACTCTCATGCATTCATAAAAACAACTGCCCCATGTATTTCCCTAAATGCTTAAAAGGCAGAATGTTAACGACAACAAGTAAGAATAAAGTAACAAATATTTGTAGCTAATTGACAATTAACCTAATTAACCTTACAGCAATAGAATCTATCTATTATATACATCCTTAAATTAATATAGTATTTATTGATTATAATATTATCGTGTTTGTATAATATTTAGGCATATTATCATTTCTGTTTCATATGTACAATATAAAATGTAACTGGATATTTGGCCAAGGCAGGGAAACACACATTATATGATAATACACAAGTAATTAATATATTCTTAACTATCGAAGTAGCAGTAGTATTTATTCATTTTAGTTCACAATAGTCACTTGTCCAGTTTGCTTACACAGGGTAAGGTGACACGGGCATTTAGTTTTATATATGAGTACCGTGTGTGAAAACATAGCACTCCTCACAGAAAGTCGGAAGTATTGTAGTAGGTAATGTATTTTTGTATCTGTACTATACGTGTAGCCTATTATAGGTAGATTTGATTTTAGTAGTAAATAGTAAGTAGTTAGTACCATTATGTTTGATTAGAAGCTTTGGCTCGATCTCTTGTCCCTTTCGCACTCGTCTCACCGCTTGATTCAATAAGACTACGTCGGGGATGAGTTTCGAGCTCTTTGGACTTTGGACTTTTTATTAACAATGAGAACGTTGAGAGGGTCGTCCGCAAAAATAGGATACTCCTCGGGGTCATGTATGAATTCGTGATGATGTGTGGGCAAATGCCCGTTTTTGGCAATGTCTTCCTTCTCATTGGCACTGAAGTCTTGGACGGGGAAGCCGGTTCGAATGAGCTCCTTCAAATTCCCCCACGCCTTTCGCCCTGCAACGCTTTTGGCGTGGTGAATGAGACGACTCTCTTCTCGGGAACCGGTCAGCCCGTACCGCACTGAAATCATGGAGCCGGACATTGGGATTTTCAAATGTATCACTTGACTCTCTGTCGACTGATCATGGACGGTCACATTCACTTGGCCTCCGAGTCGTTTCAACTCGGCCAAGTCATCCGACGCCTTCCACAACTCTTTCTTCGCGAAATGGAAAACGTCTTGTGAGGGGGAGTGAGAGACATAGCGAAGGAATTCACTACCGTTCAATATCTGAGTGAAAACATCCCGATAAATTCGGTTCGAGGTACAAAATGGACACGAGATCATTGCTTTTCCGTCGGGCGTTCGACTTAAAAGAATATTTTTCCCGAGCGGTGGCTCGATTTGGGAAATCAAGGCAGCGGGGTTCGGCACCAGCGTAGACTTCGTCACCACGCTCTGCGGAATCGTCGCCAACATCGGCAACTCAAATGTCTTTTCAGACACACGACTTTCTAAACCAGAAATTACCACATCTCTCGTTCCTGTCTTCCCTCGCGTCACTCCCACGTCCCGAGGGAACAACTGAGGCGACAAAGACTCCAAATCATAACCCAAGTGCCGCAGCCAACTTCTATGATCTAAAATAATTCAAAATACAAACATTAAAATTTATTCCAACAGTTAACTTTTCAATTTTCAATTTTATTGGTAATTTATCGAAGATAGTTTGATGTGGAGATTGATTAGACTGAGAAATAATTTGAAGATCAGGAAGAATGCGACGGTAACTCACCGAAGGCAGGTGTGGCGTCAGGAAGGTTAATGGGATCGTTGGCGTTAAGTCGGTACAAATGAATCGTGTCCGGTGTCTCCAGCCGAGTCAACACATGTTCCCAGTCTGATGTGAGAAATTGGCCTATTAAAGGGTCGTACACCCGTTTCCCTTTCATGTGAATCAAGGATGTCACCTAGAAAATAGACGAGATGTCATGTCACCATTAATTAATTGCCCACAGACACCTTATAACTAACTACACAGATATTTTACACGCTGCTTGCTTTGCATCCCGCTTTACCCGCTTTTCTCCTGCAATGCTCCAAACTAATCACTAACTCGCTGTACATGGCTATAACCATGTTCTGCGTACACAAGGGCCATATACAATCTTTATCTTGCTCTAACTGTTCGTGTGGAGAGTTGTATGAAAAGGCGAACTGGGAAACTAGTCCAGTCACCGTGTAATCCTAATCTTTCTTCCACTCATTTCATTCAAACCACACCAAGCAAACCAACTAAACCCACTAACTTTCCCCTCTGTGTGTAATACCGTACTTCGCAGATACTTCAACTTTACTGCTACGCCAGAGTCACAGCCAAAGAAGAGACATACTTTCACTCTCTCCACTCTCCCGTTAAATAAAAGCCAAAGGCTTATGCTTCCGCTTCCTTATTACAAAAGTCTACCTCATGCTTCCGCTCACATTATACTTCAACCACTTTTCTACTTCCACATGTCACAATTCAAAATTGTAAAATTCTTCCTCATTAATAATTCATCACTGTACGACTAAATTTTAATTCCTTCCATTTAAAATATGCTTCAATTTCTATCAGATTGTTTCAAGTCCTGCAAAATTTGCAGAGTGCATGGGCATGTAATGTTAATTCAGAACTCTGTTGGTATACAAACCAGCATTGGTTAAAAACTGTATAATATGGATGTATTTGTAGCCAGTATCGATCAGTTGAAGTATTCAGTTACACAATAAAACTGTTGGCGGTTCCTAGTAACAATTTATCTGAAAAATGCTACAACAGTCATCTCTCAACGGTTCCCACTAAACCGTTACGAAATTCTCAGTAATTGTGCAATTACTTACGTAGGTACACTAGTTCTGGGAATTGGAAATGCAATTTTATGATTTGTGGTCATATTATGTCAAATTTATTACGAGGTACAAATAGAAAATAGAAAATTTAACGTAGCTTTAGGAATTGAATGTATAGCTTTAGGAATTGCATGAGAATGAATGTAGCGTAACGTGGAATGCGACTGAGCGTGTGTTTTACAGATGTACATGTGTATACATTTCGGTGTAAGATATGCAATGATAAGAAGTGAAGAAAAGTAATTTATATTTTACCTTGTCGAGGACACCTCCACAGTAATCAATGGGCAGGTAAAAGTATGGCTCTGAGTCGTAGACAATATGACCATAGGGACTTCTAGAGAGTTCTCGCACAACTTGGCCATATTGGTTGAAAATGAGAATCGGGGTTCCACAATGATCACTAGCGACGTAATACTTTTGGTTGCGGTTCACTTGGAAGAAAATCAGTCTTTGTGCTTCGTCGTAGACCAAATGAATCAGTCGGTTCTCTCTGGGACTGTAAATGTGAGTGACGACATCGGGGTGACTCCCATCCCCATAAAAGAATTGTGTCGTGTTCCCGTGGTTGTCTTTTCGAGCAACCAATCGAGACTCGTGGTCGTAGAAATACTCAACGTCAAATCGACCCCTTTTCCACGCTCGTTTCAAATGCCCTAAAGTATTGTAAGTGAAAAATTCTTCCCGAGCATTTTGAACCACTCGCCCCACAGCGTCATATCTGTAAGTCCCATCCCCAAACCGAACAATTCGATCCTGAGGGCTGTGTTCCAGAGCTATAGCGTTTCCTCTGTAAGTTAAACTCTTCAGGTTACCATTCGGGTCGTATTCAAATCTCCATGGTTCTGCTGAGTCAACTGCAGTTAATTGCCCATCGGAATCATACGTGAAATTCTTAACTGGAGCATAACCGATATTCTTCGTGTTCAAACGCAATTGTTGTAGTTGATGGGAATTCGGGTAGTATGTAAATTCCAAGCGGAAAACTTCCATGGCTTGAATAGTCAAAGAGTATAACAAGGGTTGAGCGAAACCATCTTGAACTCTGGAAAAGACAGCGACTCCGTCAAAAATGGTTGTCTCGTTTGGAGAATTTTGTCCGATTCGGAAACCTCCGAGTTGTTCAAGACTGCCTGTTTTTGCATTGTATCCAAGTGTGAAATCAGGAAGGACATTTCCACCAATTCTTGTTTTCATAATCGTCGGACGGAAATTGGAGTCGTAGTCGTACACGAATTTTGCAGAGGCGAGACCGGATTTGGAACCATAGTCTTGTTTCTCTTGCACGACTTTTGTGAGGCCATTGAGCCAAAGATGTGCCGTGGATTCGAATTTTCCTTCCAACGTTGAAATCGTCACTACCTTGGGTTTGTATTTGTAACTGATTTTTCCTTCACTGTACAGCATATGACTGGGTCTCTTCAGAAAATCGTAGTCGTAGTAAATCCTTCCGGTTTCTAAAGGCAGCCAAACACTCTCCACAAGTCCATAGCAATTATAATATTTGACGAAAGAGTTTTTGGCAGAGGTGTAGCCAGGTGGCTGGTAAACCAATTTAGTAAATCCAATGGAATACTGGAATGTAAATGTATGACGTGTAGTTTTGGGCGTTTCGACACTCTTAAGACCGCCATGGATGTCATAGACAAAAGAATATGATCTTCCTGACTGGAGTGAAATCTTGGAAGGTTGTCCATACTCATTGTAATTAATTGTGCGTACAAGAACTCCATCTGCATTTTTTAATTCTGTGGCAAATCCATTGCGGCCGTAGGTGACTTGCAATCCTCGTTTGTCTCCCCATTTCCAGTTCTCAATTCGGTTGAATCTGTCGTACGTAATGTTCATCGGGAATCGATATTCACTCCTGGTTGAGTCGGGAATGAAGTAGAGTGGAAGCCCAGTATTGTCATACTGTATTGAAAAAATTGATTCTCTGTCTCTGTTGTAAATCACTTCTCGAGATAGAGACTGATCAAATTCTAAAGTCAAGATACGACTGTCATTCACCCAGATTTGTCTATCGAGAATCCTCTCCGGTCGCATCATATCTCCGAGAAGTCCATATTTCCATTCGTGTTTATTTTCTCGAGCATCCGGCAAGTCAGTGTCTGCCATATACTGCAAGGAAGGTCCTCGCATGAGATTTCCTTCCACGGGCATTGGTGGCACTCCGTCTTTCAACAAGGGGTAGATGCCCCAAGAGACTCCGACAATTTTAGCTCCGCTGTCTGTTCGAAGACTGTAACTCAAATTATGGATGTCCGTGACAAGAGTTCTTTCCTTAAGAACAACATTCTCTGCCGAGACTCTACTCACTGTCACTGAGTCTGAGTCGTCACTTCGAAGAATCGTGAAGCGAGTTGTGCCCCCCATGTGGATTTGGGATGATGAGTCTGACACTCGCACTTGAATTGCTGGTCCAGCCAACTCGTATTCAAAGTTTGTGATAATACCCGTCTCTCCAATCACACGACGCACCCGTCCGAAATGATTGTATGAATAAAGAGCACTGAGTCCTGTAGCCGTTGTTTTTGCAAGCAGAAGTCCATCGTCTGAATATTCCAGTCGAATTTCCGAGTTTTCCATTTCTTGAAAGTGGACCAATCGACCCAAATGGTTTATTTTGAGACTGCACTTTTTGCCTTGAGTGTTTTCAATAGTTGACACGAGGGATGAATAATCTCTCAAGAAAAGAATTTTATTTTCGGCACTGTCGCTAATTTTGGACAATTTTCCGTAACTGGTGTTCTTTGAGTAGAGGAATGTGTAAAGAGTTTTTCCTGACTTGAGGTCCTTGGTCATGATGTGTTGGCCGTAGCGGTTGAAGACATATATTTCTCCAGTAGCAGGGAAAATGACTTCGTAGTCTCCATTGATGTTCTGGAGAGGGATGAAGTGTGACACTTGTTTCAGTTCCAAATTAGCCTGATCCGCTACATAAATTGTGCCATCCGCCCCGATGGTCACAGCAGAAACGAAGCCTGCGTCTAAATTATTTCCATGCCTTTCTCCCGTTGAATTCTGTCCGTAAGGAGACACTTTGTCCGTAATGACGAGCTGAGACTCTCCTTCACGCTTCACAGTAAACAGATTCGAGTCTTCTGTGATAAAGTACAGTTGGCCTTTTGGGCTGAATGCCAAGTCCAAAATGGGACGAACGACTCTTTCCCCGCTGTCACACTTCAAAACGCGCTCCACTTGATTGTCTTCCGTAATTTGAAACAAAATCCCTTCGTCAATAAACAGCAACTTCGTCTCCACCAAATTCAGAGCTAAATTACTCGGCCAATGCAGTTGAACTTTAGCCACGTCTTCCCTCACAACTCGGCAAGACTCAAAATCCGTTGTTTTCACCGCACTCAATCGAGCTGCTCGGTGATTGTGATTTCCAACCACAGTATGAATTATTCCTTGTCCATCAACAAAACGAATATTCGGTCCGTCAGCAATGTAAATGGCTCCGCCGCTGGTTACTGCCAGTCCCTTTGGATGACTCAACTTTGCCAGTTTGGCTGGAAAACCATCCCCGCAATTTTCTGGATCGCCTGGCACACATTTCAAACCTGAGCCAACGACCGGTGACCAATTCACACGAGGATCTTCGATTTCATCCATTGAAGTCACCCGCAAAACCTGCCAAGTCCATTCAGAACAAAAACCAATGTCAATTGCCATTCTACCTTTCTTCTCTCCAAAACGCCTATAATATTTCTTTCCCTTCATCACCTTGTTCTACAACTAGACAAGTCCTATCTCCAAATAGTTAGTGCATGCATTTATTTGCAGTCGCTTAACTACTTACTTCTCACTGCCGCTTCTGAATACCCGCAATATACTTTTAGATCATGCACTAGAAATATATACCGCTACACAGTAATGGGAATGTAGCAGTCATTTAGACGGGCTGAATATAATTCTATGTAGAACAATGTCTTTGAGTTTCATTCTTCTCTTGGGAGCAGTACACTTAATGAGCTCACCTGGTATTTTTCTGGGTCAGATATGTACAGATGTCCGTCGGCCGGGGATATTGTCATGAAGTACTGATGAGAGACTTTGGTCGCACTGCGCAAAATACAAACACACAAATGTAAATACACACCGAACGCTCGCACAACGTGTACAGACATACAAATAACCAGAAAATCCTTTTAGGGAAATGTAGTAGGCAAACCACATAGATCTACGGAGGAGAAGCGACGTTAACATTTATTCTTATTAGATAGAACCGTGAGTTGTTGAAAGAAACGTTGGAACGTATAAGAGATATGTGGGTAGACATGTTTATAAGTAGGGAGAAAGGAAAAGGGAAACAAAAACTGTTGCTGGAGGGGAATATCAGCCTGGGGAAAAGTCAAGCTTTAACAAATGTAAATATAGGAAATAATATACGCACAAGACCACGCTGGGAAACTCTTGGAACACATATCGCAGAAAACCAGGTTATATTATGTATAGAAGGGATATAGTAGGACATAGGTACATAAAATGGATACGTGTAGTAGTGACTAATAGGGTATAGTGTGGCGGTAGAACAGTAGGAACATCAAAGACAAGGAAAGTAAAGCCGCTTTCTCAAAAATTTAAAGATTAGCAAGTGGACACGAAATCCCTGGACAATCTCATTTGGTGTAGCCACAGGGAATGCGATAAGCGGGTCGTAAATGCGTAAATGTGGAGGATGGTGTATTTGAAGGAGCGGGGAAGGGACGGAGAGAGCTGAGAGCGATAAAGCCAAGGAAAGGAAAGGCGATTTGGGAGACACAGGATAGGACAGGCTTATTTTGGACTGTTGGAAGGAAAAGTGCATCGAGAGATTTACCTGAGTTGTAGAATCGTGTAAATTCGGTTATTAGGAGTGATGCGACGGATCAAGTTGAAATCTCCCACATAGAGACTCCCGTCTGGTCCCGTCGTCAATGTAATCGGCGACAGAAGAAGTTCTTCGCAAGGTTCGCAGAGTAAGGAACGTTGCTGCCCCTTTTTCCCCATGACCGTCGTCACGAGTCTCGGCAGTTCTTTTAAATGGACCTCGGAGCCGTCCCCTTTTTGTAGAATGCCCTCGTGGAAGTTGTAATGGTGATGAATGTCCAAATTCCATCCGCCAACATCCGCAATGTCTACATCGAATCCCTTCAGAGTCACAGTCCGCATCGTCCAAATGGGTTTGACACATGTGCTGTACTCGTAGCCGATGGCGACACGGGCGGATGCCAATCCGTACACTTTCTGTTGGTAGACGTTCCGTTTTTTCCAACCGAACGTGTACGTGATGTTTGGATCAGCTTCGAATGTCTTTTCGTACAATTCCCCTTCGATGGTGATCTTCAGATGGACAAGAGCCAAACCTTGGGGAATCGTCGCTCCAGTCAATTGCATTAGGATCGTCGCCAAGTACCCGGGAGACTGACTGCTGTGGTAAAGCAGGTAAACATCTGAACCCGGAATCACAATGCTTTCTTGAAGAATCTGCAGAAAATAATTAAAAAAATATTTCACAACTTCATCCTTATATTGTATATAACAACATCATAATTAGAGCATCATAGTCATCATAGTAATTTTCCCGTTCTTCGTTTTACATTTGGAATACATTTCTAAGTGTATGAAATATCTCCCGGAAGATTTATAGCTTGAACACTTTGATTGTTACATTCTGGGATGGCATGTCGAAAATGAAGTTGAGAAAAGTTGTGCAAAGGACAAGGAAAGTGAATGACGCTGATTTAAGAGATTGAGAGACAAGTTCTGAGTTTTAAAGTTTAAAAAGCGATGGGAGACACTGGACGGGCTGGCTACGACATTATAAAATATTATGTTCATATAATATTATTATGTAGGAGTAGCGAAAGATTGTTGTTTACATTCTCCTGAGTAACAGCAATAATTCTCTCAACTTGAGACTCTGACAGTGGTGTAAAGACAAAGAAAAACTTTCGCAGCGTCCTAGAACATTAGATAGTAGGTACTCAGAATATAGACACCACAGACAGGCCTACACTTTCCGCGGTATTAGCGCTCGTAGCTGAGGATGTGAGTAGCAAATAGGTTCTGATGCTATGGAACTGTGTGGCAGGATTACGTTTTACGACATGAAATTACAGGCGGAAGAGCAGAAAGGGAGTGTGAGTGGAGTAGGTATATAGGACTAATACAGGAACAAAGTTTTGTTTGTAAAGCCGATAAAAGTATTTCGATGAATATTATGAGAGCCGAAATCGGCAGGTTATGAATAAAGATTGAGGGCAGATGACGGATAATGAATAATGACATGCTGCACGCTGTAGGTAAGGAAAGACGGGAACACACTCAGAACATGTTTTACTACCAATACCACCGCCACTACTTCCAAAAGACAGACAATTCAAAACTACTACTACTACTACTACGACTAGGAGTATATGGAGAACTAGCACGGTGTGTATAGTTCCTAGAAGAAGTGTCTACTCTGCCACGACTACATCTACAACTACACAACTTGTTATTTCCACCACCATCACCAACACTGACTAAGCTCGTGAAAATGGTTAAAGTTCGCTCAAAAGTTATTTTCGTGAGAATATCTTTACTACTTTACGTTTCGTCCGCTAAACTTCCATTGCTCTACCCAAGCTAGTTATCTGAGTTCTTTCTCTCTCCATACATTTTATATGCAACATTTGTCCTTCCCAACTATACAACAGTACATTCAGCGTCTACAACCAAAAACATGTCTATATACTACTTATGCAGCGTGTATTATTACATGTTCACTGTGCAGGACATTGCAAACAATTTGTTCACAACCAAAAAGAAAAGGCTCACAAAACTCGGAATGTCTGAATAAACCCAATCACATTCACCTGACACACATGGATTCGATAAATAACCAAAGCTTTTTTCACCATGTTATCCAAATCGATTGAAAATATTTTTTACAGATTTTCCTACATTTTCTTCCAAGAAAAATTAGTTTATTATGTTAATAACAATAATTCCTTCATATAGCATTTACTAATTTGTCACATATAATTTTTTGAAGTTAATACTTACTAAACGGAACAATCAGGATTTATTTTTCCATGTAATTCAAATTCAAAATTGTGAAGAATGATTATACTTATAAAGTGACGAATATGTGAAATATGAATTATTTGAAGACAAAAAGTTTGCAATTTTATTTGCATTATGAATGGGTGTAAGTATGATAGCTGTAAATGGTGTGCAAGACAAAGTAAGTTTTAAAGGAGCATCTGAACTACAAACGAAAGAGTTTTGAATGTTTCTCCTCACGACCTGTCAAATTCTGAGTCTCGTTGAGTTTTCTTATTTGTCATGTTCTGCAGTTGTTTTGCTCGCGTGTCACACTCCACTATCCCCACATTATTCTCACACCACCAACTAAAACTGCAGCTATACCTATGTAAAGTAGCTAAAGGAGCTACGAATAAACCTGCATGCAGAAATACGTGCATATACATACCTAAACCTATACGCATACCCACTTTCATTCCGTTGAGAGTCCTACGGAATGAAAGTGTGTGGTGGCTCAATTTAGTTAGCCGAGTTTTAAACTTTTACACGTTCATATGGAAAGATTAAGTGTAGCATGTCTAAATACGGAAAGAAGGACGGAGAGAAGAGATGAAGCGCAAGCTCTGGTTGTAGACACAAAGTCCTGCAACTGTTAAAATAAACTCTCGTTCCTTCCATCTCGTCTCCCTAATCAAAACGGAGAATTGCACAACATAATGTCATCGGATGTAGCCAACAAATATTACGAATTGCTCTCCTTTTCTTCTTACACTACTTTCTCCATTGCCAAACTTGAAAGAAAAGGAAAACTCGCTTTACTATTCTCCTATTGTAATAATTCCTTCACATTTATTATAAAGAAATGTGCTTCTAAGGGTAATACACAATATAATGCATATACAATATTTATGCAAGTAATATTAGATAATGTGTATAAAATTATTAATATACCTAGATGAGTTTACTCAGAGTACAGATGCAGCTTGGAAGTTTTTTAGCTGTAGCTAATATTATACTTACTTTGGACGTCTAGTCTGGTGGGGAAAATATCTTTAGGAATAGTTTTTAGTAGCCGTTGCAGGCAGTGACAAAGTTTTATTTCCTTAATTATAATTTGCAGGGATGGATTTACTCACCGATTTCTTCGAAGCGTGGAATGAAGAGGGTTTTTCAAGACCGATTTTCTAACTTGGGGGTTGGTTGTTTGGGGGGGGGGGTTTGTGGGGGTCAATAGACATTTCCTTACTTGGGGCTGAATTTAAAGGGTTCATAAGAGATTTCCTCACTTGGGGTTTTGGGGAGGTTATTTTGTCATATTTTTTAAATGTATGACGTCATCACTTCGGTGAAGGCAACCCTTTGTAACCAACACCGGTACTTTGCTACCCATTTTATTACATCCCTGATAACTTGTTCTGTAAACTTAGGCAAACATCATGTTTTATCTGTAGTCTTTAGCCACTTCACTGAGTCTTTGCATGACAGCACTTTCTTTCCTCTTAATATTATAGCAACGCAACTAGTAATTTATGAATTCTTCTTTAATATTAGGAATGAACACAGATTTTGCACTCTGCTAATAATGTTATCAGAATAGCAGCAGAAACTTATGCGAAAATTATGTTTATGCATACAAATCAGGCCTGGACTAGCGAAGAAAAATAAAACATGACAGATTAAATATGACACGCTCAACTAAAACTCTTTTAGTAGACACAATATAAAAAGTATATAAAATATATCCACTAATGAAAATGGCCAATGATTAATAATTTGACAAAAACCCTGTCTGCAGTAATATCCATTAAGAAAATGCATTATTTAAATCCCCATTATGTAATAAATATTACCCATATACGGCTTACGAATTGTGTAACATGTGAGAAAACACTAAATCAAAGAAATTATTGCAATAGTTAAAAAAAATCTTTTTTTTTTCTTTTTCTTTTCACTTCCTATTATTGTTGCTTTCTGTTTTTTAGAAATATTTGTGAGAAATCAATGAAATAATAAATTACCTGAGTTTCACCAAAAACGAGACTTTTTTCGGGACTAGCTCCAACCATTCCAGGCAACCACGATGACATGACAATGGGTTGGAGAAGTTCACGATTGTGTTCAAGACAAGGAGGTTGACTTATTTGTCGACTGTCTTCTGGACTAAGATCTCTGTGGTGTGATCTTGCTCCCGGCTCCACATACATCATCACAGGTGGGTCCAATACAACAATCTCATTCCATGGAACAAACACCGTTCTAGTTAGACCTCGGAAAGGGTTTCGCTGGAACTGAAGCGTCACCGAACCACCTCCGTTCACAAGAACATCAAACCTGCGATTTTCCCAATATACTTTTAGTTTTAAATGATATTAGCAAAGTTTTACCATGTTTTATTTTGAAATTTCTGTTTAGACCCGTAATACACAAAATGTATCATTTGCTACACCAAAGTCGCCAAATATTTATTAACAATATTCTACAGACATTTAAATTTTATGTAGAACGAGTGGGCAATCCAATTCTAATATTTCTGTTCCATATAATTTTGCATCGAAAACAGATTTTCACGATTCAATGGCCTGGATAGCAAATAAGTGTTAATATTTACACACTATAACTATCACCTCTATATTATGTAGAATATTTTGTGGCTCATTCATTTGGTGGTTCGTTCTGGTTAATACCAGAAAAGAGAAAGCCCTTCAAACTTTCTCATATTCATATTTTGGCAGTAGTAAAAATTGTTCACAAATATTTGTTTGCATGTTGTTTACATTTAATGAATGGGGATTATAACTTTTGTCTGTTTGCATTCCATCCGAAAGCAAAACTTGAATTTTGATGGAAAGCATCTTTCTTCGGACTTTCTCCATGAGGTGATGTATTGTGTGTGTTAACAACTATTGTGTCAACAAGACATGAAACACGGACACAGTTTCGATGCGAAATTATTGAGACACGGGTAAATATTTGGAATTTAATTGAATTCACTCGGGACAGACAGTCGTCAACAAAATATGGTGAGGAACATATAAAATGTTGTTTATGTTTTGTTGAGCGTATTGGATTTTGACGATGTAGAAGTTTAAAAATTAAGAAGAAGTAAATTTGTTATTTTTGCATGTGTATATCATACCATCCTCCTTTTCTTGTGAGAGTGAATCCAAACCGGGAGCTTTTGTCCACACTGACACGAATTCCGACAATGCCCAAGCCATCGGACGAGAGAACTTGACCACGGATGACGGACACTCTCCTGCAAAGACCCATGGGAATCCCCACAGAGAAGAAAATTGGTGTCTCCGTTTTTTTACCACACGAATGACCAAGTTATATTTGCTAACAAGTGATGTAATAAGAGAAGATTGAAAGGAGGTAGAGAGAGAAATGGCATGGCATATCTCAAGAAGTGATATTTTGATTTCTCGTTATTGAATCAACTCGATAATTAATCATACTCATCATTAGCAATGACAATTATTTAAATGATGATGATATTTATATACGGGGTAATAAATATACTTTCTTTATCTTTTCATTTTCAATTAGAGAAAAATCTACTGTTGAAAACACAAGGAGAGGTACAGGACACACATGCGGAGAAGGAGAGATCAGTTACACAAAGACAGGGACACAAAGGGTCGTGAGTTCGGGTGGGTGGGTGATGTTGTGAAGGCGCAAAGGCCAGCCGGGAAGTTCCCATCTTTCCTCAGTTTAGGTCAGAGCCCAATGTCAAGCGAAAAATACAATAAAAGAGGTAGAAAAAGCAAAAGTTTCGAAATTTAATTGAAATTCTTCTTGTTCCGAATAATGAACATTAGTATTAATTCAAGTCCTCTACGATGTGATGCAATCAACAGAAAATAGCTCTATGCTGCTCACTTAATGGCAATAATTAATTTTTTTACGTCACAATTAAAATAATCTTTCAAAGTTAAATTTTAGCAAAAAGCAAGCAAATGTTTACTTCAGTTTAGTTACGTTAGTTTTAGTCAATTCATTCATTCATTCAAATTAACTTTTCTACGAAACGTCAACAGACCTTAAAGTCATACAATTTTTATGATGATTACTTTGTATAATAATTGACTCAAATTTAGAACTCGCAACAGTTATTACTTTTTCAAATTTTTCACAAGAAATACATTTGTGCGTGTTTTATTGAATAATGAAGAATAAAAGGACGTTCAATTAAAAATGTACGCACTTCGTTGTTGCTATTCAGACAAAATGGAACCCAAAATTGAGAAAAACGGGAGAGGCTATGTGAAATGATGTAAGAAGCAACGATGACTGGACTTACCGAGGCTCGAAAGAGTTCCAAAATTGACTATTTTCGGACACAGGGGAAAGTGAGTGAGTTGTGATCAGATCAGAAACAAATAAACAACGCCAAATTAGTTGCAGATCAGTCACACAATTCCGTCGGTTCGGTTTTTAAGGTTTTATATAATTTACAGTTAGCCATTAATTCATTAAATCATAATTTGTCAGTTATTTTAGTTTGGTTTAACTTTTCCAATTCTCCCCGATAATTATATTCAGTTTCTTTAAATTGCTTGTAATGATCATATTTTTCAAAGTTGTAATAATACATTACTGAGATTTAGTATAATAATATATTTTGTTAGGAACGATATGCTTTGTTTGCGGTAGCCAATTGAAAATGTAGTAGCCAGTACAGTAGCATTAATAGTAATTGGTGTGATAATCAAACGAAAAAAAATTAACCCAGAGAAATCAGAGTTGTCAATAAGGATTTATGAATAACGGGTGATCACAGTGTGCAATAATAAATTAATTTCATTCAGAGAATAGAAAAAGGCTGTGTCCAATTGGAATTGCTATTCGATTGTGTAGAAATGATTGCTTAGAATTAATATTGATTGTGTTTGAATTGAAACGAATATAAAAGTAAGAAGGGCAGAGAGACAGGTGTGATTTGTCAATTAAAGTCAACAGCAGGAAATGATTTTGATACGTGACGTCATAATAATAACAATTGATAAAAATACGAGAGTAGATAAGTAGTGCGACCGAGACGTGAGGAAACCAAACCAAACCGAACCGAAAGTCAAATGTGAAAGCAAGGAAGGAGCCGAGTGAGAAAGAGACAGATAGTTTAAGACGACACACGGTCAGAAAGAATAATAACACAAAAATTTGTCATCCGGCACATCGGTTATCGGTACAGATGGAGAACAGGACACATATATATACAAACACAAAATACAAACTTCTTCACAAAATTCCCTTTTTCTTTTCTTCCTAATAAGTCAGTTCTAAAATCTACGCAAATCTTCACTTCACAATCTACAACACATTATTTTCTAATCACATCCTTTCACTCGTATCTTTAGTCATTTTTACATCCCTCACTCCTATCATTCAGTTCTCTCTAACTTTCTCCCAAAATATTCCCATTTCTCTTCCTCAACATTCCATTTCCCTAAGCTTTCTCTAACAAAAAACCATTATATATTTATTAGGCCTCGCCAGCCCCAAAATTAACAAACAGTCCTTCAGAGACCTTCACTCTTCTCCTAGCTACTGTCCGTCCAAAGAGAAATTTAACACATTTTTGTAGTTATTTTTAAAAATTTCAAACGAGATATTAAAAAAAACTTCATGGTTTGAAAAATAGTAATACTAAATAGTACCCAAAACTATACTCGTAAAAAATATTTTTTATTTACAAAAGAAACAGCAAAACTTTCACTCATAGTCAGTGTTAAATTTGTGGTATTTGTCTGGCTAAATTTTAATTTATTTTCATGCTTTTTTTAAATTGAAAAATCTCAAGTGACTTTTTGCGGCATTAGGTGCTATCACTGAAATCTGTCTAAATTTTCTTTGTGTGACAATTTAAATGTTTCGCTTGTACTTGGAGCACATAATATATTCTTGTGACTACAAGAGCAGTTAAACTTTAGTATTTCCTATTCTGCTTAAGTATTTACTGCTTTAGTGCCATTTTATTGATGATATAACTATAAGGACACGGACAGTTAGAGAACCACAGCTATTATTATTGCTATTAGTAGTAGGAGCAGCATTAGGACAAGTACTTCTGTGCCTATATATGAATAGATCCTTCACTATAATATTTGTTTTCTTCTGGTCTAAACTACTCTGTATATGAAGGCTATGGAATATGATTGTAGGTCGTAGGGCTGATAGTACATTTGTATTTAATAAGGACAAATGTTAGTTTAGCGTTAAGTAGGCAAACGATCTCCTGGGCAGTTATCATTATGACGATAACTAACTAGAAGATTGCCGGAGTGATCTGATGACCTGGAACGTGTATGTGTGAGCGTAACTCTATGCGGATGTAATTGTAAATACACGGTAAGTGTGATAATAATGGTAAGTGACGTGAGGGTATGGCGATTACACATAGTTCTAGATTACGAGAGAGAGAAACTACACAGTACATATACAGATACGAGTATAGACAAACGAATATAGACAAGTAGACGAGGTATTGGAGGAACGTTCTAATCGTAACTAATGCAACGTCGTGCTATAATTATTAGTAATAGAGATTTAATTTAAGTAGCCAATGAGAGTTGACTAAAGTGGAACAATGGAGAGAGCTCTGTATAAGATTGACTCTGGAAGTGTCGTCGAAATAGTAATAGCATTAGTAAATAGCATTAGTAGAGTTGTAGAAGAGACGGAGGCGTAAGTGGCAGAGATGTGGAGATACCAGAACATTGTAATGGCCAACTGATAGAGATCAATTGTTTAGATAGACAGACATCGAGACGAGAAAGACAGTTACGTTACCTTTCGGAGTACTCATCTTTCTGAGCATAGCTCTGCACGCTATTCTCTTCGATGAGGAACTTGACCCGTTGGAAAAAGGACGACGTTACCGACGGAGGTTGTTTTCGCAGTAAAACCTCCACAGGGTCGTTTGCAGCCATACACATCAAATGTTCGCGACAATGCAGATTTTCGCAGCACTCGCTGTCCGAACAGTCAGTCGAACCGTCTAATTAAATCAATCCAACACAAAATCCATTTAAATCATGTAAAATTCCACAGTAGCTTCATTTACATACATACAAAAGTTTCAAAATGTACATGCTACTTACAATTAGCTATAAAGCTTACAAATAAACTGAAATCACTCAGTTTACACTGGCCGTGGGATATACTTATACTACCAGAAAATACAATTAGATGACGAACATACATTTATTGTGCAGAAAGTGAATTTATCTCACGTTTCATCTAAATTGTTTGTAGAGGTACGTAGTTTGGATCAAAAAGGATCCCTGTACTATTTGTAATTGTCAAGTATAATAATACTAAAACTAACGTAATGTAATTACACTTTTCTCCATCATTTCACCGTGTAATGCTCCACTTAACATTTCCGCCAAGATTTTTTAGCCTTGTTTCCATTAAATTGCACATAAAGTTTTTCTAAATGCCTGACTGTCGTTTTGTACGGTGTAGTACGAGTACAGAGTACTTGAGTGTAAAAGTGTAGTTAAAAACTCTTTGTTGTAGGGCTCTTGTGGTTTGTCGAGATGTCGAGACTAATAAGTAGTTTTAGAGAAACTGGAGCTGCACAAAAGGCAGGCGATAATGTAGTTCATTTTTTAAGTAGGGAGTTGTAATATTATGATGGTGAAGTCTGGCACATCTAATTGGAAGCAGAAATACCGGGTAAAAAGGTAAGGTAAGGAAATATTAGGGCAAATTTATCGTGAAGTATATAGTTGTACAGTCCGTACAGCTGTTAGTGATGTTCCGGGTGAGTTTATAAGAGAGAGGACATGGACGGGGAAGGCAGGAGACGAAAAGACTCATCTGGAGAGCATTTTAATGATGACGTTCCGAGAAGTTCAGTCATCAAGGGAATACACTCCAATTAATTCATGTTAATGTACCTCAACTTTAACGAACAGAGTTCATTCATTACTTACTTATGAATGCATGAATGTATAGCAAAGCAAATGGCTAACGACACACAGAACTCTGAACAGAACACACACAGCACTTTCTTCCTTTGCCAAACGTAAACTTTATTCGGCGGAGCACAATATCTTATTCTTCTTCCTTTCTCCTTCCTCTACTCCCGTTTCTTTATTATTCCTTTCTTTCCTTCACACCACACGCACCACAACCAAGACAATAGAAATGACATGGCAATGCTAATTTATTCCAAAGAAATCTAATGGATCATCAAGACTCCTTGTACGTCAACCTAAAACAAACCTATCTCCGTAAGTAAACCATACAATCACCAACCAACCAATCTTTCCATTGTCATTTCTTCCGACTAACATCAAAAACCGGAAAACCCAAACTCGGGGATATACCCGAGTTTTTTCCAGTATAAGTATACTTAATACATTCAATGTGACTTTCTATAATACGTTCAAGTATTTACCTAATGCTTTGGCTTAAAGATTTTTTATCTTTCCTGCGTGTGTGGTATCTGCGTAATGGCACTGTTCCTCTTATCCCTATCAAGTGCTGGAGAAAGAAAACTGTATAAGGGGACGACAAGGACTAGGACGACACGACGACATGTGTATGTGACAAATGTCATTGACATCGAATTCAGCATGTGCGTCCCGTTCTGCCTCTTCTTTTTCTTCTTCTACTACATGAGTATCGTTTCCGCTGATATTTGTCGTCATTTTGTACCAACTATTTGTATTTGTATGTATGTGAGTATGTTTCTGCCTGTGGTATTACAAATCGACTTATATAAAACTATAGTATTATATTTATACATGGATGCATGTACATATGAAAAATACTATACGCATGAAAGTGTAGCAGTTGTTGATGCAGACCCGGTATAGTAGTAGTGATAGCGGTATTTAGGTAGGCAAAGTGAGGTTGAGTATAAAGAAAGAATAAGATCTTACCCTCGTCATTATCAATATCATCGGAGCAATTGGTTTCCAGACGAACGGAGCAATCGAGACCAGCCCAGCCGCTGCTACATTTACAAGAGTACCATCCGTCTTGCATAATGCATGAGCCGTGAAGACTACAGGAACTGGGACAACCCGCTATGTAAACCAAACCGAAAGATAAAATTATTATTTTTCCAAGGCTCCCTACATTCCTGTAATGGAACGACGAGCAAAACGTCATACGAGAAACAATCCAAAACCACCATCACCAGTCAGTTTTTTTTAAAAACCAAGAAAAATCAATTGGAACAAATAGAATTCTTCCGAACAAATTATTATCATTATAGAAGTTAAAAATTGTCATTTCTATTAATATCGGATTATTCCGTGGAAAAAACACTGGACTTTTCATGCGATATTGCATTTTTAACATGTAGGTATTAAATAATATTAAAATTGGAGGTTTATTAATGTGTGCTTTCCTAAAGGATCGATTTTTTGAGAATTTTTTGTTGGTTTTAAATTTTTTAACTTACCAAGGGTGCAGTGTTTTCCATTCCAGCCCATTGAGCAGATACAAGTTCCGTTTTTGCATTGTCCATGTTGTTGGCAGCGGACGTCGCAGGTGAGCATTTCACAATGATCCCCACTCCAACCCGCCAGGCATTCACATTGACCCTCCGCATTACAAAATCCGTACTGACCGCATTCCTTTTCGCAAGAAACTGAAAAGATACAGAGAGAGAGCGAATGTTAAGGTCTGTTAGATATATTGGAGAAAATGAAAAGAATTGTGGAATAAAATTGTGTTGGATAGTTATCTTAAACCTGGGCAATGTTGTAAAAATATATGGAAAAGGAAAGTGAGTAAGTTTGGGATGGAGAAGTGTTAAAATTGTGTGGAGAGTGAGAGGATGTTATGTTAGGCGAAGACATAACAGAGTAGAACAATAAGTGAAAACGACTCTGGCAAGGTACTTGAATTTTCCCCACTCCCTCCCCTCCAAGTCGTAGCCTTCTCTTTTTATTCAAGTGAATCAATAAGAAGGACGCGATGATGATCCGTCGACTACATTCACATTCACGACTCCCTCATAAAAACTATCGTCGTAAAATCTTCAATGGATATAAATGAGCTCTGCCCATAATTCTCCGAAATCAACACATCACATAGGACTTACACTCATATACTCACATCCAAAAAGAAAACCCGCCATGTGGGACGACACAAAGAAAATGAGAAAAATTCTAATACATCAACATGCTACACATTTCGTAATTTACAAAAAGGGTGAGATCGTTTCGAATAAAACTCAACGTACCAATACCTTCCTCATCATCGCTAATAAATCTTTCTCAGCAATAAATCTTCCAATTACCACAATTCAAAAAAAAATCGCAAACAAACAAACTGCGGTATTATCTGTTTGTGCATAAGTATGTCAGTAGTATTTATAAATAGAATTTGATTAAATCTTCATGCATTGGAAAATCAATTTAAAAATGATAGAAATAATAATATGAGCCGATGCAGCCGGGTGTTTGGAATTTATGTGTGTCGGTCGTGCAAACTGTGGAGCTATTTATAAGCTGCCAATGAAGTGTGCGAGGGGAAGAAGAGCCAAAAGTTTTTATATTATTATTATTATTATTATGCATGTCGACTCGGCACATTGTGTTCCCTCTTTTCCACTCACTCACACTTCCTCAACACACAGCTCTTTCTCTCGTCTTGGCTTCCAGAAAGTGAAAAATCTCGACCAATAGTCTTTTGCAGTTCCTCGTCTCTAAAACTTATTAGCAACGTACGTGACGGAGCTTTGCGGTATTGCTATGACATCGACTCTTTTACTATGTGCATGGCATGTGTAGGCAAGAAGCATTACCAGGCACTCACAGTACCTCCTCCCGGGGCATGCACTAATAGCCTTCGTATGATGGGCTGTGGAGGTTACCTTTGCATTGCGTTTTGATTTTCTTTGCTTTACTATATATACGTACAGTGTATTTATATTCAAGGAGACGGAGAAGAAAACATATTTTGCATCAGCGGGGGCTTGCTAAAATTACTGTCAACTCAATATATTTTATCACCCTAAATTTAATTACAAAATCCTTAACGTGTTTTGAAAAACGTAACTGACATACGATATTTCTAACTACGTTGTTCCCCACATAACCTTTCAGAATGTCCAGGGTTATAATATTGACAGTAGCAACTTTAATGTTTTTGTGTACGCTGAAACAGTAAGCCCCATTACGTACCTAGCGGAATGTGTGACCGCCTATCCTCCTGGAGGTGGCAGTACATGCCTAGGCAGTTAGTGTCCCTGCCTGGTAATCCTGCTTGCCTACTTGAAATAAGGACATAGGACTGCTAGGAGAAAAGAGAGGTGCATTGACTGTGAACTGTGTGATGTTAAATAGTCGAGCTAGGCCAGTAAAAGCAGCGGAGTAGAACGAAAGTACCACATACAAGCACACGTTGCTAGTTTTACTAGGGAGATATTCTTGCAGACATATTTCATAAAGCATCCGTTCACTTGCTGTTAAAGATAGAAAATACAAGTACTACAATGGCATAAGTGCCTCTATATTGGCACAACACATAGGACCACCCGACCACCGCCATGCCAACATCGACACCAGGCCTAAGACACAGCTCAAGGATAGGAAACCGCATTGAACATTTCTCATCGTCTACTCAACAAGAGACCAGACCAGCCGTTCCAGTCAAAGGTCTGCATTTTCAATGCCTTCTTTCCTTATCTGCCAACACTTCCATCCCACATCCATTCTCCGGGTAGTCACGCCGCTACAGTCTATACTCCAACTGTGTACCATGTTCTTTGTCCACCACCACCACACTCAGCAAATATTGTACACTACTGGTGCACTGTGCAAACTAAATCGACCTAACCCTCTCCCACCACATGCTTCCGATGTCATCAGAATTCATAAACTCCTTCACTCATCATAATTCATTTCTGTCTCTTCCTAAGTAAGCGCCAATAAAACACAACTAACTTCAATATGTTCTTATTATACGCTTGTAACATGTCTATAATATTCGCAAACACATCACAGTTCCTATTATTAGTACAACAATCATTCCACATGACACAATAATAAAGGTAAACGCTTCAGACACTTACATAAACACTAATAAATATTTAATAAACACTTCCATTACGTTTAATATAATAAGGGACCGTCCACATATGACGTCTGCGGTTTAGAAGGAGAGAGAGAGAGAGTCTCGGAAAACCAGTTTTTTTATGATGGGGGAGGAGGGAGTAATGGCGCCTAGGACCTGCAGACGTTCTAGGTTAGTTTATTCTGATCTTTTATCTCATCTTTTACAAGTCATACTTACAATTATTTTTCAAATTTCAAGATACTAAATGTGGAAGAACGTGAAAATACTCCATGAGGTATGCCTAAATTGCCATGTAACCTCCACACCTATAAGGATCTAAACGGAAGTCTTTGCAATTAATTCTTAAAGTTTAATTTTAATATTTCTTATTTAACCCTAATTTTAGTATCTATTTATTAGTAAGAAATACTTGCACTATTTTGTGTATGACTTTGGCAGACGTCCTTAGGAGGGGAGGGGTATTAGAAAACAGACGACCACAAACACTAGAAGGAAGGGGGTCCAAAAAAGTCAAAAATTGCAGACGTCATATGTGGATGGTCCATAATGCTAATTAATTGGGTAAGTAACTAATTTTAGCTCAGTTGTGAGTACACATAAAACAGTAGCGAGAAACGTGAAACGATTTTTGTCACTACTGCTTAGTATGGTAACGTCATCTGACATTTCCTTTTAGCAAACTTATAAAGCACCGTTTGAAATGCAAATAACGGTTTCATGCATTACGTGCAAATGGGTTCGTTCTGCGGTTGGAAAATTTGTGGCGTTGCTTTATATCAGAAGAGTTTATTACTATTTAGAAACTGCACACAGTACTTGCACACAGATGTTGTAAGAAATATTATTGAAAATCCGAATTTACACGAATGCACTAAATTACGTCAAAATGTATAATAAATTGTTTGTCTATGCAATTTACATTTTACAGAATATATAATACGCATGAGGAGAATGCTTATTGCCGTTGATTCCACGTTGCAAGTGCAATCCATTTATTAAAAATCATCGTCACTACGCGCTTTAACTCAAGAAATACAAAAGATATTCATGCAAACTAGGTAGACATACTTTAGCATGCTACTTTTATTTGGATCAGTAAACAAAGCAGTAAAATATATTTTAACCTTGAAATTGACAATATGAAGCCAACAGTTTGCAACACAAACCGATTAGTAACTAAAAGAAATGAATAAAAGAAAAGTTCAAGTATGTATCCCCAATCGTTCAGCAATCTAATATAAAAAATTGTCTTTGGGGAAAATCAGAGAACCAATTTACACACAATTAACTGCAGTGACAGCATAAAGTGAAAGTAAACTTTCCCGTTGACTTTTTTCCGATTTTAAATTTGGACTTTCTATTTACTGACTGACTGAGTCGTGTTTTTGTGTTATAAAGTGGTATGGAAAATTAGCCGTAGGAAGATTACGCTAAGCCGGTAGTTTTGAGCGAAAGACAAGCCTTACAGAAAGAGAGAGAGAAAATGAGAGGTGATAAGGACAAATGTTGTTGTATTTGATGGAGAGAATGGGATGAAGAACGATGAAGGAAAAGGAAAGGCAAGCAATCAAGAGCAACCATCAAGTGAAACCTGAACTCATAAAAGAAACGGAGATCCTAACGGGTTGCTAAGAAGTTGTTCGCGGCTTGTGGCTTCAGGCAATTCCCTCCTACAATGACACTACTCACTTTTCTGTCTATGTGCTCACGAGCAGGTATTTATAATATATTATACTCTACTGCTTACACTGCACAATGTAAATCCATAGAGCTATACAATAGTAAATAGTGACTGCGTCTGTTAACGGAATTGCTACAAGGGTTTCAGCTTCAGCAGTTTGAACTTCTTTCATCCCGCCTTGCAAGGCCACAAAGAAAGCAGACGTGATCGAAGCGTCTTGTTTCTATTACTCATCATTTCTCCAAGCAAAGAAATAAAGATATAATGCCACTACACCTCAAATATGTACAAACTCATTCACAGTCAACCACTAACTACTCAAACACTACTACTGCACTCAATAGCATCATATACTGCAATACTACAATATATACCTATTTTACTTAAGTAGTATATATTATATTTTATACCTAGGTACCTGCCTTTATGAATGATACTTTGATATGTACGTTTTTTGTTCCAGAATTGTTTAGATTTCTTCTATGATCACGATAAGCCTTAAAATGTATACGACTTCTTCCTATAACCTACACAAACCTAGTATAGCTTTGTCAATATCTATTTTAATATCTGAATTGCCATTACTGTTAAAATCGTATGAGAATGATAATGGGAAAAGGGGTAGGAATTCCTTGGGACATATTTATAATGCTTTCACTGTATATGTCTATATGCACATGGTACTTACACTTACAAGTAACTACAAGACTGTCACAATATTATAATAGGCCTTCAACCCTGAGTGCTCCTGCTAAGTATGTTTACACATCTAATTTTATTTATTATATCGTGTGCAATATCGTAATACGAAATAGTCGAGTCTGTCAGTAGCTGCAGAAGGAAAGCATCATCAGACACACACACACACAGAAATACCGACACAACACACTACTTATAAAATGTACACATAAAGACAGATGGACAAGGCAATAGGAGGAAAAGTGGTATGGGCTAATATGGTTATGATGATGGCATAGGCCTATGCTGCTTTATGTATGAAGAAAAGTAAGTCCAGCCACACATAAAAAGAGAACACGGTTCCTCCCTGGTTACTTTGGCAGTTTGTGCAGTGCAACTGCAATGATTATAATCTGATGATAGAGTGAGGCGAGAGTGTTGTGGACTGACTCGGGAGTTGAGTGACTGCACGGCTCTCTCAGTGTTCCAGAATGTCAAATGTACTTACTCACGAGTGTATACTCCGTGTGGTGTTATAGTTTGTTGTGTATACACAGAGAGAGTGGAGTAGGAAGGTACATGCAGAAAGTGGAGGAGACGGGAGAGACAGTATTTTCAGGAGTGGAGTAGTGGAGAAAGCATTTGTGCTGTTTTGTGATCTGACAGAGTATTTCGTCTCTCGGCGGTTTGGCTGCTTTCTGTCCGCCCTTCTCTGGATAATGAATGTAATGGCTTCATTCCGGCAGATTTTATGACAAGGAAACAGCTCACGACCATAAATTTTAAAGCCGCTTTGGTGAAATAAGCCATCGAAAATGAACTCTGGGCAACTTGGAATGGGGATCACTTCCATTCTGCTTCAGATTACATTCAAGCAACAATAGGCAATCGTCGAGGAGTACTACAACCTCCACCACCACCACTGCCACCACCACCACCACCACCACCAACAAACAGCAGCAGCAGTCCCAACGACTCTTTCACACACTACAACCTTCTACATGTGCTCTCTCTCTCTCTCTCTACTTCCATCCGCCTTTTACTAACAGAATTACCCCACAATCCCTATATATAAGTATATATAAGGAGAAAGTATGATATACATACACACTACAAAAACAACGTCATGTTATTGTATACACGAGGATAATATTGGTAGCAGCCTGAGTGGCGTGGTGGCGGTGTCGGGTATCGGGAAATACCCGGCTGCATCAAATAAACAGTTTCGTTTTAGAAACACGCTACACTCTCTCAAACAACATAACCACACACATTTATACTACTTAAAACTGCCATTCCTATGAATTCGAATCAACCGGTCAACACCGGGTGCAAATAAACAACGTAATTTCGTCATACTTAAAAAACAGTGAAACTTGTCATACTGTTACGAAACATAAATATTTAAATTTCTTCCTTTTTAATTTCTAGAATACAAGTACAAATTCAAATGTCGACGGATTTGGCTTCATCGTTTAATTTCGAAGCATTTACATACTATTATCATTTACGAAGGCAAAGTTAAAGTGTCAAAGTTGACGAAGTAGTTGATAAATCGGTCTGACTAATCAACCGATCTAAGGCTTTAACGTCGAGCAGGACGTGTAGCAAATTCAGCTAGTCTTTAGCTCAAACCGTTCTTGAATGCACAAAGTGGGACAGACACACGGACAGAGTAAAGCCATACAAGCACTACGTTGTTTAATAATACGTACGTACATACACATATTCACTATAATTTTATATTTTGTATTTGTAAACACATTTTACATTTACAAACTAAAACGTAACCGAGATACAAGACAAGCATACGTACAATGCACTGTGTATTGCATAAGTTGTGAAGGAATAAATGCTACAAGGAATGAAAGGAGTTGAGTTTGGATATTATACATTCAGAGCAGTAAAATAATATTATTAGAAAATATAGAATAAGTACAATACAGAATAAGTTGCTACATACATGTGACCTTAGCAGAAGATGATAGCTGTATGTGGCATTATTATGTGTGTGGGTAGTAGAAGTAGAGGCTGGTGTATGTTATGTGTGCATGCATTAATATTATAGAGAGCTTTGCTATTCATCTTCACCCACCACCCTTCTCTCTCTCCATAAACTCACCAAATGATATGAAGAAAGGAACATGGACGAGTGGGGCCCGCGTTTATTCTATGCAAAGAAAAGAATTGCAGGTTGCACGGAGAAAGGCAAATATCTGTTTGAGCACACACAATGCGTAGCCAAGACCTTCCTGCACAACTTCGTGTTGCTGCTGCTGCTACGTCTAATGCACCAAGTTGACTTTCCTTTCTATTCGCATAAATACAAATGAGATGCGTACAGGGGGAGAGAGACATGCACGGATTGACCTGACAAAGGTACCTTTCACCAACACTCCACATAACATACCTAATATCATTATCATCCTCCCCATTACACTCATATGTGCTACACACGTATAATTCAACTTCCAAGTATAAATTTACAAATACCTCCTAGTCTTATTATATAAGTGTATATAAAGGCGTCTACGTATATATTGTCCTATAGGGAATATATTCTTCGTTTATTAGAAAGTATAAATATAAAGCTGTATGTAAAATATGAGGGTTTTCATTAATCAGTATAAATGGTTGAGTTAGTAGGTATATACATGTGCACCTGAGAATGAAATATTCAAGTTATGTTCTTTTTCTTTACTTCCGTTCCGAGTATTGTAATACTTGAGGATGAGGGATAATGTCAGCCGGAGTCAGTTTATTATGGACAATTAGTCAATAAGATGGAAAGAGAGAGAGAGAGAGAGAGAGAAAGAGAAGGAGGGGGAGAAGGAGAGCTTGGAAGAAAAAGATGTGACAGGACATGACACAATAGGAATTCGGAAATCCGTTTTAAATATTCATAAGGAGACAGTCAAATAGAGCAAGTCAGCTCAACTTACTGTCACGGCCAATAGAATTCAATACCAAATAGAATGCTTTAAAGTATCACAGTCTTATTTGTTTTACTATATTACACGAGTTAGGGAAAGTGGCTGTGCGTAGAATACAGTTTCGTTCTTCAACACGAGGAAAAATGGAAAAACCAGCAGGAGGGAATTTATACAGGAAATGCGTACAGTTATGTAATAGGGTACTTGTTACATACATTTATGTGTGTGTATATATATATAGGATATATGACGGTGCATGGGATTTATATAAGGAATAATAATATATAATGTAATACCTACTTAATAATAAAGTGAAATGGAAAGTCTGGTTGAAATATATAGCGTGAGGAGACGGTGGGCTGCAGTAGATTGTTTTGGTGGCGCTGTAGCAAGAGATGAGAATAAAGAAGAATATGGTAAAATGGTAATATTGTAGAATGTATACCGATGGGGCAGATTGGATTAGGTCGACTCACTTTGATTTTGAAAGGTTTCGACTAGATCGACAGGAAAGAATAATTGGTTTTCCGGTAGTGAGAGCAAATGAGAAGGAGGAGGAGGAGGCTCCTATACAAACTAGACTAATACGAAACATAAATGGCAAATGTTCCCTCCATCTCTCTCTCTCTCTCTCTCTCTCTCTCTTCACCTATATCCATATAAATACTTAAAATGCACATTACTAACCAATGAGCTAGGCACATAAAGCTCTATGCATATTTTCACCAACTGCTAAAATCAGATTTCAAGCCTCAATCTCCATCTCCACTTTTTAAAAGCAACGCTTCACAATTTAAACTATTTTCAACAAACTATCACATTTTCAAAATTACTTCCTTTTCAAAAACACACAATCCTCTAATTTACGAGTATCCCTTTCAAATTGAACTGAGTATGGATATACTACACATTGCAATATATGTAATACATATATACCTGTTAGGGTGAAAGATACTATATAGGTATAATATTTGAAATATAGAAATGGCTATAGTTAAGTATATGGAACTAAACTGAGCTGGAGTAAATTCTTAATGGAGAGAGAGAGAATAGACGAAGGAGAGGAAGGAAAGATGAATAAGTAATTGTTCCTCATCCTCCTCTTTTTTCTTTATGTTTTACTCTCCTCTTCTTAATTCTGTGTTCTCCTCCTCCTCAAACTCAACTGCACTCATCTCATGATAAATGCAGTCTGTGACCTTTACTTTGCCAACTCCGTTTGCCTTTCTTTGGTTGTGTGATGAGATGAATGAAGAGAGCAAAGGAGGAAGATGAAGGGAGCCACATGCAGTCAGTCGATGATTTTACCATTGCCTTCCCTTCATTTCCCATTTCTTCACGTTCTACTAGTGCAAAGATGTTTTCCGGTGTGATGCCAATACTGCCACTCAAGTTCACTTAAATGGATGCTCAGTGTAAATATACACGTAGTTTACATATACACTTGCAGTAATATTGTGAGAGACAGTCAGAGTGCGTATCCCATACATTTATGTATCGTGTAAGGAGAAGAAACTTTTTAGTTGTGTGTTGTGAGAGTAATGAATACAGAAAAGGACAGGCATGTGTGTAGTGTGTGTCTGTACATGAAAACAGAAGGAAGGAGAATGACGGAACAAAAACTGACACTATAGACACAGACACCCCATAGAAATTCCAAAGTTGACTTGCCTTTAGCTTTGAATCGTCCCCATGTTTAGCGGTAATAAAGGGGTATGAAATAATAAAGGGAGCGAGAGGGCTGCAGAGAAAGTCACCTAATAACAAGTCACTGAGCTGATCATGGCATGTGAGTGCACTCAGTCTGGATACATCAACTACAACTACAAAGATGCATACACAGAAAATATCTTTACTGTCACGCTGTGAGTGCAGCTATTAGTATACAGTCTCATATTGTAGTAAGTATATATTATGTGTCTATATAGCTATATAGATAAAGGTACAGTATGTAACATATTATGTAACAATAAGAAGAAGAATATAAGTAGAGACGGCGGAGATACCTTTTAGGTCTGCTCTTCCCCGCCTACGTCTATTTATAACGGTATGGGTGACTATAGCTATTTATGTGTTGTGTTATGGTGGGAGGGACGTGCAGAAATGTACGCGATTCTCGAATTGTATCATTTTTTGATGAAAAGCGATAAAAGTTATAGAGACTCGTCAGGGCATCCCATCTAATGCAACGGAATGGAATAAAAGAATGGAAAGGCAAGTACAGATAGGACAAGAAGCAGTGCAAGTACAACACACAAATAATACCAAGGAAAATTCTGAGAGACTTGTAAAAGTAAGCTATAGTGGAGAAAATAGAGATAGGAGTTACTGTGAAAACAAAACGTATTGTACTATTTGTACTATCCACCTCCTGTAAGTATTCCTGTGCACGATACTTTCGAAAAGGGAAAACTACTCCTGCTTTTTATCTGCACTTTGCCTTCTATTACTATCTGTACGATTTCTGAATTGTGTCTTTCTAGTTATAAGAGTAGTAGTAGACTGGCTATAAGCTCCTCTCACCCTCTCCCCAGAAATACTGCACTGCACACATACTAGGCCTGGATGCAACACAAAAATCTACTGCAAAATACGCCAATACTGTGTAGATACATGAAACTCATAAATTTGTAGAGTCGTATAGAAGAGCAGAGAGAGAGAGAGAGAATGAAAGTCTCTTCCTGCATATGCTACACAACAATACCATAACATAACACATTGCAAGCAAAGGTGGTTCAATGTCACACCTCGCCTTTCTGTGTATTAGGACTATTTCTACTTTCCAAGCATACGGCTGGGGCATATAGACTATATATATTTGTTTAAGTACACAATAAATACATTCACACGTTTTACTAGCACACAGAGATGCATGCACCTAGCACGTAAATATCTGTACTCCCGAAAAATATTGTACTTCCATTATAGTTATGCCAGTGTATCTCTTAGATAGCAACTTCCCCAGGTTTCCTCCACACAATAATATAATAATGTTCACATACAAGGTTTTCAGGATATTTGCTAGTATGTGTACTGAGATATGACCACGGCTAAACTACAGGCTTGTACTAACAAAATCAATCGATGTTGAGAAAAACACAGACAATTTCTATCAGCACACGATTGTAATGTATTGGATTCTATTGCACAGGATATTAGACTCATTGTTAGTGCACTAGTATTGGATACATCCGTGGATCGTTGCAATGGAGTAGGAGAGTAAGTACTGGGAGGAATCTCTCCAAGGTATTAATTATTGTACATGTCTAGCAGGTTTGTAGGTATTTTGGCATATATATATATATAGGGATACACTGTAGAGATGGAAAACATAGAGTGGGACAAAATAGAGTGTGGAAGAGAATGGAACTTGAACTCGGCCTTAGAGTTGTGTGCACGAGTTTGTTTCGTCGTCAGATGAATTCCATCTGGATGGTCATCAATGCCAAATCCGGACACAACTCTCTTTCTCTCTTTTACTCTTGAGCTGTGCAAACTATTTACTGTACTACCTCGGTAGGATATATACTATGTGTATGTGTACCACGGCTATATGTGTATAGGCGGACATACTCACATCCTTTTCATTCTTTGAAGCCACAATAGCTCATTGTCCTCCTCCCCAATTAAATTTACTTTCATAATGCGACAACCTCTGAAATCACTAAAACACATCCAATGCGTCTACGTGATGGAATTTCACAATGAAATGTCCAAATTGCACTACAAGGAAATTTTAATTCCAATTAGTTTGACGTATAGAATTCATAAATGAATTGCTGTGGTTTTTAAGTATCGTCATTATGCATACTAACGAGTGGATATTTTTTTGCGTGGGAATGGGAGAAGATTGAAGAGTGTAGTAGGGAGTATAGAAAATTGTTTTCATATGTGGGAATGTTTTGGTGTGTTTTGAGATATAGGGAATTAAGGGATACCAAGTTGAGACTTTTAGTTGAAGGGAATGAATTGTGGACTTGGATTTTTATGAAAGGACAGTCGTTTAGGTTTTGTGTGTTTGGAGTTGAGGAAATAAGTGTGTAGGTTTTTACGAGAGTGAGCTTCTGTGATTTCACTTACCGTCCATGCAATTGCTCCCTGAAAAAGGTTTCTGGCAGACGCACTTTCCGCTCTCCGCGTCAAACTCTCCTCGCCCAGAACAGTCAGGAAGACATTTCGCTAGTAAACTATCGGGAAATCTGCAAAAACAACGAAAGAAATAGTCATATCTGTAGATTCTACGGTAGTTATCTTGCAAACTTTTATCATTTCCTCTCCTCCCTCTTCCGCTTACACATTATCTCACTTTCCTTTTATTTTCCAATGCGCCCGCTATCCACTCCCCCTTTTATTCAGACCTTTTTATCCTTAAATCCCTTATCTATATCTCCAAGCACCACTGTCGGCAATGTAACGTGTATATTATATCCATGTATGCATTTCACTTCTTTACTCAGCAGAATAATTTTTCAGCAAAATAATCTCTTACAATAATGTGCTTATATCTTCACTCGTGTTACAGATTACGCTATAGCTATATGTATTATTAACATAATAACATAATAACATAATAATAACAGTTTATTATATTCATTTTCTACGGAGGAATACGTTTTTCGTCAATACTATACGCCTACCTGATTTCATGCATTGCTTTCTACTTTCGTTGAAGTTGATAAAATATGAATAACTGACTGATTTATTCCATTTTGATGCTTTCGTTAGATTATAATGATTTAGCTTTATTTTAATAATAAAAATAATCTAATCGCACTCACTGGCAAGCTTGACCCGTCCATCCGGCATGACAAAGACATTTTCCATTAACACAAAGTCCGTGCTGGGAGCAAGTTTTATCGGCACAGTCACCTGTAAATCACAAAAAATGTAAAAGCGTTTTTATATAGCACTGAATGTAAATAGAAAGAAATAATATTTAAACTACATTGTAAAACATCAACATTAATAAAAACAATTTTGGAATGCGTATGCTTATCAGATTGAAGGCCAACTGGAAAAATAATTTTTGAAAGCATAATATGCAATTTAATATGAAAATTGTATTGATTGGTGCAATGATATGCTTATAGCCAGAAAAAACTTATTGAACGTTGCAAGCGATAAAAATAGGAGCAATGAAGCAATGAAGAGAGTTTGAACGCTTAAGGTAAATAGAGTTGACTCGTTTCACGGGTCGCTAAAAGTTAAATCATGCTGCTTAAAGAGTTTTGAGATTTTGATGAAAGCTGAGTAAAAGTGTCGTGGTAGTTTGGAGGAGAACACGAGGACTAGAAAATACTACACTTTTGGGTATAGTGCAAAGAGATGTTCAACGATGAGAGACATTTACCCATTACCCGCAGGCCATACCTACCAACACAGAACCAGCGACCAAAATCCAAATATCGGAAAACCGATAAGCCAATAGCTGACAAAGTCAATATTGTACGTACCATAATATAAATAACCATCACAAGATTAACAAAACTCGGGTAGCAGCAACCGAACTTGCATTTTGCAAACGAAAATGCAAAACGAAAAGTACTAATAGAATATTCGCAATATTCGAAAATTAATTAAATACTTAGCTAAACTTTAAATGATCAAACGTCATGTAGACATATTTACACGGGTGATTGAAAGGAAATTATATACATATTCATTTTCTCAACAGAAATCAAATTTTGCTACATATCGTGCATACAGTCCTTAAAATTTAAACTATAGACTATAGGTATATTAAAATTAAAACTAACAAAAACCACGACAGTTTTATTTATTTCATTGGTATAAAATGAAAAAAATGAAGGGACTAATCTTGACGGACTGTCATTGCTTTTTTGTTTGGAAATAGAATAAAACTGTCCGTGAAATGTTTTTAGCGTGGAAATGCATTATGGAAATTAAGGTTAAAGCCAAGCAGCATTTTCAATATAACTTTTTGCCTGGATACGATACCCAGTTTTTAAACAGTATTGTGCCATACCTGCATGAGTTAGCTTTATATACATCGCTATAATATTATTACTGACATTCTACTATGCTTTCCATGAGCTGGAGCCTGAATATTCAGTACAAGCAATATAGTATTACAGATCTTGATTCTTGATGTTGTTATTCAGTTTCTCGTGCATATTGTATAACATACGCGAGAAAATGACGTTGCTTTCTTCATGGTTGCTCCTTCACGAGTTTTTTTTACTAGAGTGTATTTAAAATTGACTTTTTGGAGGGAGCGAGGAAAAAAGTTTATTTTGGGGAGCCAAAGAAGTAAAAATAATTTATCCTTCGGTCGGTATGTTTTTGAAAATAATTTTGAGGAGCATTGCCCTTAGCCTTCGCCCTCTTTTGGTTTAATACACCTTTGGTTTTCGACGTAGGTAATTGCGTCTGTTGCTCTTCTCTTTTACTTTTCGTTGTCGTCAACAATGTCAACCCGGAGAAAAGCAAAGGCTTGATGGGATCTCATCTACTGTCGCTGTGCTTGTATAAGACCAATATAATGTTATGTTTTCCCATCATGTTATTCTGCCTATTTTGTTTGCAAAGCTCGTTGAAAGACTTGCTGACTCTGTGATGTGAAACCTACGGCACTCTAAATATTTATTACAACGGCCCAAATTATTATCCCGTCTACATGGGAGTCTTTATCAAAGAACATGCTCAAGGTTTACTTACAATTAGCTTCTATATAATACTTGTTTTCATCCCTAGACCTATCACTATACGTATTACAACTCTGATATGATATATATATTTAGATATATTTATATAAATATAGGATAACAAATTATATGGCTTCTTCTATATTACATTTTACTTTTACGTTGCTTTCGCCGTCGGCTCTCACCTAGTTTTCCGCATGTAGCACGTAGGATTAGACTTTCTAATCTGCTATTAGCGAGAACCTACAAACAACTACTCGACTACCTTGTCAAACTTGGCAAAACAAAACTGGCGAAACTCTATACGCTTTCAAAGTCTCATTTAACGGAAGTAAATGCGTGTAGAAATGTCCCTTCGTCGAAATAAACTGCGACATGTCATTCCCAGCAATGACACTCTGTCAAATAAAGCTAAAGGTTAAAACCTCAGCTTTAATTTCAACAGTGATCCAAAAACACGCCAAATATATATGTATTTGTTTTTCTATGTATTGCGCTAATAATGCTTACAATTTACTATTTTCTACTAATGTGGCTTTACAATTCAATTTATTTCAGCCCTTTAAACCATTTCATTTAAACCAAAATGCATTGATTATCATTCCGTTTAAACTTAAATGTATCTACAAGCCACAAGCTAAATACAATCTGGACCTAAGTCGTAAACCAATATTCGCTGGTGACAAAAACTTTTTCTTTTCCAATGTCCTAGTGACGAATTTCCCGATTTAATAGACAAAAAAATATGAAAATCACGTAAAAAAGAAAATTCTCTAAAATCTAAAATACAAAAAAAATTTCTGGCGAGTAGAATCGCGCGTTTTTTCCACCATCGCCAATATTCCAGCATGTGTGAATAAAACACAATTTGAAATTTGAACCGACCTCGGGAAAATGACTTGTATGAACACATGAAAAAAAGAATACCTGAATAGTCACCTTCACTATCTGTATAAATAATTTATTTGTTGATGCTGCAGAAAATTAATAATTCATAATTGACGAGTAATTATTTACGTGAAAAGATTTCATTTCCATTTATGGTAGAAAAATTACTCCCAGCTGTTGTAGCATAACCAAACATTTCATATTCTCATTTGACATTGCAGCTATTTGAATATTTGCTTAGAATTATTTTTGGCTTGAAATAAAGCAGTATTCAGCTATCTGTTTTATACGGGACAAAGATACGAAGTCATAAAACGCTGAAAGTATTTCTAATTTCTATGGATGAGTTTAGCATGTCGCATGCGTGAGTAAATTGTGAAAAGAGTCCAAGTAGTTTATTAGTTTTTAGAGCATAAAGGCAGACTCGGCGAACAAAGTAGCAGAATAAAATTTCTGTGAAATTTCTCGCTCGATTTCATTCAGTCTTTTCTTACTAAGCATAGTTTTAATGATAGTCAAAGCATTCACTCAGCTTCTTCTTTGTGATTGTCAGTCTTGTACTATTCTTTTCAAATATTACGTATGTATTAAGTATAGAGATTCTGACTTTGTATGTATATATGGCCCTACTGTATTTATACACTCCTTAAGGAAAAGATGAGACACGAAGACGAATACTACGGCTACTATATTATGAATACATTCATCCACATGAAATTTAATGTGGCCAAGACTACTCTGCCAACAATAAGTGTGTCTAAATACACGTGTGTGTATATGTGTGGGGCGAACTCATTAAACACGCCAGAAAAGTCATCTTACTAAAGAAAAGAGGAAAGTATTCATGACGAGGACGACGACTCTTCTGTTGACTGTTTACTCGGCAAGTCTTTTGACGAAGCATTGAATTTCGTCTTGTAGAGATAGAAGGAGCATAGTATTAGCATTTGCATGCAATATTATATTCATTCACATTTTATACGCGGAGAGGAGAACAATATTGGACGGAGGAATGTAAATAGTCGTAGTAGTATAGAGGAACATGAATGTTCGACTTAGACATAGAGAGACAGAGAGAGAGAGAGGGGGGAATCCTTATGATGATCCTTGTCTATTATATTGCCTGTAATGAATAAGGTAGCAACCAGTCATGAAATGAAAAGTAAATCCAAGTTTGCTCACATTCACATACCACACTGCTTACTCTCTCCCCAATAATGAGAACATCCTTGAAAGCTTAGTGTACAATTTTAGTAACTTTGTAGTATGTAGTATACGTAGTATGGTAGTTGGGAATATTTATAGGTAGTTGAATATTGAAGTCGTAGAACAGATATTAAAGAATCTTCATCGTTGATCGTCGTCATGAAATCTGACGAGTATTTATTAGCTGCCTCGTCACATTATCAACCGAGATGAGACACGCTAATATTGCCAAATATTTAATACTCTCGTAGAAAATGCTAAAGGAGCAGTAAATACAAATACTCTGGTGCTCACTTAAGCCAACTATGCATTGTAATAGATTAAAGGAATTTATACACTTTAAATACTCCGAAGTATGTATTATATGTAGACAAACATGATTAATTAAATTGTCTAAATATGCAAAGATAACAGTGACATGATTAAATATATATTTATCAATATCAAAAATCTGATTGCGTTGTAATCGAATATTTATAGCAATATTATTAATATTCGGATGTTTGTGGCTAAATTAATATCTTAAAATTTAAATCATTATTTTATAAAATCACTGAAAAGAATTGAATTGCAGTAAAAGGATAAATATCAATTATAAAAAAATGCGAGAAAAATATTATGAAAAATAAAACCTATTCTCTTCATTCATTGAGAGTTAAATGTTAAATAATTAGATAACTTTTTTAGCCCTGATAAAATGTAAAAGCGATTTTTATTGGGTTGTGTTAGAGTACACACGAAAACTTTTACGGCCAAAGGTCATTTTTTTACAATTAGTACAGATTGTGAACATGAAGATATTGAAATTTAAGATTAACCTTTCATTGGTAAATAAGAAGCAGAATGTTCAGTACAGTAGATACCTTAACATATGAAAGTGTGGATTTCAATATAAGATTGTCTCAGATACGTAGAAAGTAATTTCGATTCGATGTGGAAATGAAAGTGGAGTTATGTCGACTCGTCTCTAGGTTAGACGAGTGGTTGATAAGGAAATCCGGGGAAAATGAAATGTTAAAGAAGGAAAATCAGCCTAGCTGAGAGCGATAGTACATCAACTGATAGTAGTGATGCTAATAAGAGGAATCCTGACCAAATAGAAGAGAACGACACAAGACTAAGCCTCAAATAATATAGACAGAGGTAGGATGGCTCAGGTTTTCCGACATGAAATGAGACGAGGAAAATAGAGAAAAGCTGACTGGAAGATGACGAAAGATTGATTATCGTCTCATCTCTCTGTTAGTGAGTGCAGAGCGACTTTAAACACACGATGACTTGTTACAGAGAAATAGAAAGCGAATTTCAGCTACAGAGAGAGAGAGATGAGTAAGAAAGTGAGAAACGCGAGAGTTGAGCTTTATATATATATTCTGTTGCATTATAGCGTTAGGGATGACATATAAACGACGTGGTCCAGAAAACGGTTTTTTAGAACTCCCCCCCCCCCCCCTACCCTCTTAATTTTGATTTTTGTGTACGCCTCTAACATTGAAGATCGTCTTTAGATACACTACCCCCTCCCTCAGATCGTCGGCTAAAAGCATTAAAATATTTCCAACGGACACAAATATTCAATTTCATCAGCAGATGGTCAGCTGAGTTTTGCAATGTGTGGCGCCACCTGCCCGAAATTGTTGATGGATTTGTGACCTTTGGATGTGTCTCCGTAGTTTAATGCTTTTAGCCGACGATCTGAGCCCGTCTACCTTGACGACGTCATTTATGCACACCCCCTTTTCACCAGTGTGTGGGAATGAATGCTATCGGATTTACAGGAAAATGTGATCACACATTATTCTTTATCAACACGAGATGAGGATAATGATGATGATGATGGGAGTGATGATGGTGACAAGGATAGCAAAATATTTCATGAAGGTCCACGTCCGTTTTCTAACATAACATCACACCATTAACTTACATTTACACAACTACGATGATGTGGCAAATAATACAGGGGAATTTCCACGGGGGAGTTGGGAATTTCTTTGTAACAATAGAAATACTTTGTTACACTGCATGCTTCGTTCTATGTTATGTATGAAATGTGTGCATTAAAATTGGACGTGCGATGGTTCTTCTTCTGTTATGGTGTGACAATAAATGAATATAAGAGCAAAGGCATTTTCATTGTCACCAACACCACCACCGGCAAAAAAGCTAAAGCTCTTCCTGCTTTTTATTTTTCCAGACTTTCCTCAACCATTTAGACTTGACGTGACTTATGGTTTTGTAGTGTTGAAAACCATCTCTATATAGATTCGTTTTTTATTTTGGAACATTTCGTATGATGTATGGTGTGTATACAGGTCAGACTACTATAGGCTGACAATAACGAAACAATTGGAGAGAGAGAGAGAGAGTATGTACATACTCCTCGGTATGGGCAATAATGTTGCTGTTGTGTGTAAAAAGATATATTGCTATCGAAAAGTGAAGTCAGCTGGATTGAATTCAATTGAGTTTGAAGACGACCGAGATAAATACAAAGGAAAGTTAGTGGAGAGTGTCATGAATGGGAATTTATTGGTAAAAAGGGAGGACATAAGAAGCGTCTACGCTGGAGTGGGCACAAGATGCGCATTGCAATGGTCTTGAGCAACAGTCCGTGGCTTTTACAAAGAATTAAAGTCACGATGAAGGTGTCCTATTGGTTTTAATTAAATTTTAAACGGAAGGGAATTCCACGGAAGAGTGGCGACAAAAACACATTTTTTCTTGTTAGCTCGCATCGGGAGAGCGCCAGAAGAGGAGGAAAACTCCTTGTTGGCTGTCACGAGCTAAACGGGAAATTTGTAGAATGGAACCCGAGGATTGTGTAATGCAATGTAAGATGAGGTAAGTGCAAGGCGATGAGAAGCAGAAAGCGGATGCTGAATTGCTCAAAGCCACACACTAAAATTCACAATTCACTTGTTTCCCTTCCTACAAGAAAAACTTCCAGCCTCTCTTCCAGGTGTGTTCATCTCTCTCCAAGTCTCTCTCCCGAAAACTGCAGAGGAGTCCACAGCAAAAGTCTTCGTGTTGTGTGTGCCATCTTTTTCTTTCACCCATGACCATGCATGCACGAAGTTCTGTAGCAAGATGTGTTTTCAACACTTTCAACTCTATACCCACCGCATTTACTATCAATCCCTTCAAAAATACTCCGAAAACACTTTCTCCTCCTCTTTCTTTATCTCTTTCTACTTTCTTCCTCTATTTCCCTACACAACATGAGATTTTACACTTCTCTCCTGCTACTCGTTCTGGTTAGCCAAATCTGATTTGGGTGACTGGTCCATGTCGTGGAAAACCAACACTACAATATCCTACGCTATACTTAAATGCAATATTTGTACTAGGTATATTTATATATACATTATTACAGTTTTCAACGCCAGTTTCTTCCTGTGCAAGTACTCCCGTACTTATTCCCAACTATTTACTACTTGTGGTTTTGCACATATAAACTGTTTTAAGCTTTTACATTCAGTCTGTCTCAAACTCTCCTCGCTTTCCGTGTGTGCATGTAACTTTGGGAAGTACATTGTGTTCATAGATGTGACTGAGTTTTAAGTTGGTTGTAGTGTTCCTTGTTCTGTTTGATGTTGTAGTTGTGTTTTGTGTGTCTGTAAGAGTGTGTGTGACTCTTGGGATGTGGTCTTGCTCAACTCTACTTATTGTTAGTAACCATACATCCTCTGCTATATCAAATGCCTTCGCTTATCCTCTTTCCTCTTATACTGCATACTGCAACACTGCATATATGTTTTCTATGTATGTATTTGCATTTGTTCTGATATTATGAGTAGAATGTATGGGGCAATAATAATGTTATGCTGTCGGTGTGAGAATAGTATATTGTAGTGGATTGTATTGTACAACATGTAAAAGAGTTTTTGGATAAAGGTGCACGTAATAGTTTTAGCTGGTGGCTACACAGACAGATTGACTGCTACCGCTACTATACTAACAGCTACAACACAGAAGGAGTTTGTCTACTGAAACTCTCTACAGACAGACAGATAGATAACTATTATTTACTATATTTACATACAGGGTACCTAATAACGCGTGACTTACGCAAGAAGTTTTATTCAGATTTTTTCGTAATACCTAAATTATTATGCTAATTATGTACAATGTTTATTTCCTAGTTTACATAAGAAGAAAGATTTACAAATGAAAAGCTTTAACTCACTCTCTCTCTCTCTTTATGACACATTTTAAATGCGTTTTCTGTAATCGCTCTACAAAAAGAAATGTTGAACGCTTAGAAAAATAAATCCATTTGAATAAAGTAGAAAAATTAATTTCTACCACGCCAAGACTTACTCTAAAGCTGATTTGATATTTTGTATGATTAGTATAAACTATGATTACGTAAAATATTGTAAGGTTTTGAATTATTTGTCGCCCTGTATTGTGAAGAAAAGTACAGTAGGGTTGTGTATAGTGAAGAAGGAAGAGATCGGGATGGAAAGTGTTGGAATGAAAGAGAGGAGGAGTGTGGGAAGAAGAGCGATTCGAAAAGTCACTAAACTCTGGAGAAGAGTGGAGTGTGCAGAAAAATATCCTTTTTGGCAAAGTCATAATGGTAGATCCGAGAGCCCAGGAAAAAGTGGTCTCCAAAGACCAACAAAACTGAAATGCGTTTTCTGTCTCACAGTTTTAGTTGGCTGGTTTTGTCTGTAGCTGTTGGGTCCGGAGTTGAAATGTACGCGGATAAGGGAGACTTCTATGGCTGGTGCTACTTTTGCCGTTGCAGAGATACAACTTGCACTTCTTCTTTCTTTCCTGTGTCTTATCTGCTTCATCCACCCTCACTCTGCACTTCTTCTACATTCTACAACACTCTCTTCAACTCTATTGCATTCCATTCTGATGCAAACACTTCTGATGCTCTTCTTCAAAAAATACAGACAGGCAAACTGCAAACCACACCATTCTAATACTTCCTCTGCAAAGATACTACCACTCCGCTCTTCCTACAATCGTTCCTCTCATTGCCCACAGTCTTATTTCTCTTATGCTCAGTCTCTCGTCACCGACTCAGGAAAAATGGGACACTTCATACAGGCACATAAAAAATTGGACAACTCTTTTTCCGCCTTTGTTTCTTGTTTTAATGCTAATGTCAACGATAGGGAAAATAGCAGCAATATATTTTGTCTATCGACTCAACAACTACTCATTGACATGTAAATCTAAATAAATGGCACAGCCTTTACATTTCTTTCCCCAGACGCTGCACAGAGGAGACTGGAAATAATATAGCGTAAGTACGTCAGGGAATTTACAAATTGTTGTACAACATTGCGGAAAACAACGCGGCGAATTTTTCCAAAATGAATCGCACAATTTGCACTAACACACAAAGAAAAAATGTAGTAGCTGAGCGAATAAATAAATGCAATGTATTCAATAAAAGCAATTACATTTTGTTTTTCTGTATATAGTGTGGGAAAAGTCAAGCAAGAAATATAAAACAGCAACTGTCATCAATATGAACATTCGGGGAAATGCTGACTCGACTCATTGTGTTTCCAGTTTGGGCTTTTTATACAGAAGAATATGTATTGTGTAATTTGATAAATTGAGCTATTTGATGTGGAAATGAAATTTAATTAAAAATGCATTACAATATAAATGATCTGAGTGTAGACGTAATTAGTTTCAGACCATTAATTACTTTTACTATTTTCAATGTGGAGTCCATAAACACACAAAGCAAATTAGTTTGTACTTAATTAATCTCTGTGTGGAAATAATCTGCCAGAGTCGTATCGTGTCATTTACAAGCAATGTGTTCTCACTTTGTATTTCCTTTGATTTGATTCCAAGGCTAATACCTACCTTTAGTTGCTATAGCACATCAAAACAATTCTAAATCAGAGTCGAGTAATTGACAGAATCAGAGCGTTTAAATCTGTGACCCAAAATTAACTAAATTCCACAAATGGCAAGAACAAATTGAGGTTCGAACCCAGTCACAAACAAACATGAAAGTCGGGATGGGCTCTCTCTCTTCCACTTAACTGTTACAAATACGTACAAAGGATTATTAGCAAACTCTACACATCCCTACTCGCTATAACTGCCGCCTTACTTATTGTTAGTTACGGTTGTACAATCACCCGGGTTTTGATACTGTGGCAGACACTGTTGTGGATCCACTTTCAGCGGATACAAATTATGTGTCATTCTTTTATTCTTGTTTATTTACTTAACCAATTAGGTAATTCCTTTTTTCTTACTTCTTACAAGTTACATTGTCATTGGATTATTAAGAAAAGAAGTTTCTGTTTCACAGTTAATGTTATTGTGTCAGTGTTCACATCACAGAGTCACTATTCCCTTCGTTTATTTGCTACTGCGGTGTTTAAACGGCTAATTTTTTTATACTCCCACTAACACTCCCTCCCTTTTTGCAATGTTTTTTATTCTACATATTCTTTTCTAATAAAGTATACACTTTCGTATTGCAAAAGGAAACTTGAGAATGAAATTGGAAAAATAAACTGAAATATGATAAATAGCCCAGGCATTTTAATTAGTACTGATTGACACGAAATACTTGTAAAAGTTGTGAGTGACGGGTGTTTGCATAAATGAGGGAAGTATTAAAATACAGGAGGCAGACCGTTGAGTTGACTTTTAGGAACGATGGAGTCGGTCTGAGAGTAGATTTTGTGAAAACTGTGAGAGAGGTTTAAATTGGAGTCATTAGAATCCCTTTTGGCGATAAACAGAGCAATGATGATGAAAGTGATGAAGTGACATTTTGAGTTAAACGACACATAGCTAAGTTTGCCGGTTGAATGACCAAGGCATGACGATTTCACAAGATGCGTTGCATGATATGATATGCAGATAGCCATGCAAAATTCAAGTCTACTTCTGGTTTAAAATATTCAGTAAGGCATAAGCATGCAGAGAGTTGTTTCAGTTGATGTCGGAGTTGTTCTGAAGAAGGAAATGTGAACTTACGTTGATCGCAGGCCGTGCCCGTCCATCCCTCCCGGCAAACGCATTTCCCTTCAACACAATCCCCATTTCCGTGGCAATTGCCGATTTCACATTCACTCTCAGGGACATCACACTCCACTCCTTTCCAACCAGAGTCACAGTGACACAACCCGCCAACGTATCTGCCGTGGTTACTGCACAGTACTGGACACAAGCCTGTAATACAAAATCATCGATTATCCATTAGGAGTCAGTCAACAGCGACAGAGACACACGAAGACCAAAACGCACTCACAGTCATGTCACACGAAAGGGAAGCCAACTGATTGTGAGTGCGTGGAAGCGGGAGAAAGCAACCAACCGAAAGTCTGTCGTTGGATGCTTTCCCCAAATCGCACACATTACGCATACCGGAGTGTACTCTCGCTATAAAACAGCTAGGCTTAATACTCCTGTGTGAGTTCAACTGAATTGACTAGCAAAAGATTACTTTAAATCTCTCCCATCTGACTCAACACTCGTCAGATGGGATGACACATCGTTAAAGACTCGTTCAGATTAAAATCACAAATTCCCAGCTTCAAATTCATTGTCTTTGGTCAGAATCCCACAATTCAATGTGCTTCGCTCCGAATTCCAATGCATTTAACTCTGTAACCGATGAATGCACATGCGGAACACCATTTGATTCAGCTTATAATTTACAACATGCACGATTTAAAATGAATTCGGTAATAAGGTGAAGAATGCAAGGTAAAACTTACTCGTGGAGCAATCGACGCCGCTAAAACTGTCGAAACAGTGACATTTTCCATAAACACAGTTGCCGTTTCCTGAACATTGTTGCGGACATCGGACTTCGGCGGTGGGATCGACTTGAGCTAAGAGCCGGACTCTTCTTTCAAGGAGGTCGTCATTGAAAACTCTTAGAAACCATTTACCACTGTCCAAATACTCGGAGAAGACGATGTCACTTTGATCCAGATAAACATCTCGTTTGGTTCTTGCCGGTTCCGTTTCTTTTTTGGGTTGAAGGAGAAAATCCTGATCATTAATTTGTTGTTTGTCTTGTTGCTGTTGGCCTTTGATGGGGATTGTTTGTCCTTGGTCGTGTAAGGCATGTCCTTCCAGCCACCGAACGTGTCTTCTTTTACTGCGATGCTCAATGCGGCCATTTTTGACAATTTTAATGAGGTCGTGTTGTGTTACGGACGGCAGAGCATTTTTTCTGAAAAAGAGCGCCCAGTTGGAGCCCCAAGGAAAACTCAGATTGAGATTGACATACGAATTGTCTTTCATGTTCATTTCCAGTGTCCAATAAGAGTAAGGCTCAATTCGTCGAGTCAGCATCTGACCCCAAATAATTTCCGCCGGGGACAAACCATCGTTAAACTGTTCGTAGTTCTTCGAAGTCATTTCAGGGGCAAGACTCGTTGCCGAAACCATTTCCACTGAAAAAAATATCAGAAATGTTCTTTAACTGGAAGTGAAGGATCAAATCGGAGTTTTAACATTATCACCGACATACAAAACCAACTAGGTAGGCTACTTTTCAACTTGATAATACTCCACGGACTCCAGACTTTCCCCATCATCTTTCTTATCCCATTTATTTCTCAGTCATTATAATACCCTTTCGGATACGTTTTACACTACCTAATACTTTTCTCTCTTCCAACCGACTTTCTTCACTTCCAGCCCTCCTTCCTTCTCCCTCGACTCTATAACTTATATATCTTCACATCATTGACTATTGACTTTATAGCAAACACTTTAACTGTATTCAGATATACAGCATGATGTTTTGCTGGTGGATACTGCACTGTAGTAAAAAGAGCTGGACGTCAGTCGTGGGGCTGGAAGTCGAAAGTGGAAGTGGATGAAAACATTAGAGGAATGGAAGCAGGAGCATGAAATCCCGTCATAAAAATGATTTTGATAGAGTCCCAAGCGAAAAAAGATCATTACCATTACCTTCACTACTTTTCGGTGAAATGGACGTGAGGTCAATCACAGGGAAATGCTTCTCACCCCGGGCCATCACTTTTGCATCTTCCACTTTTATGCAGCCTGCTACAGGATAGCGCGGACAATTCCCCATTATGGCTAAAGCATCACAAAAAAATGAATTCACAGATCAGTCACATTCACATCTTTCCCCCACAGACCACTAATGCATTCATCGTCATCATCATCGTCGTCATTTAAAATCCCAAACCAACTCAAACAATCTTCACGACCATGTCATAACATTATGGTACTTAATGATTACATCAAATCAAACCCTCAGGAAATCAAAAATCTCCTCACAGTCAACTCAACGTGGAACATATTGAGTCAAGGTTACACACGCAATCTGTAAAAATTAAGCGAAGTATGTATAAATATTTCATTCCAGCTTCTTTAGTTGACGATTGAAGAAATTTAGATACTCTTTAAAATTTCAACACACAATTGATAAATCTATATTAATAAATTACTGAAAGCTAATATACAATTTTAATTAAGCGGCCTTGAATTTTTTACCCGTCATGAAACATGTATTTACTTAGACAATGCCTTGACATATAAAGTCTCTTACATTACGTTGATAATTTTTAGTCAATAGAAACGTTGGATAATTTTTTGAGAATATAAAGCAAGACATACCTGTAAAATGTAAAATGAGAATGGTAAACGTAGAGTGTTGCATTTCAGGGCAAAATGAGATTACACAATTAAAATAGATTGGCTACTAATAAAGTACATAGCTAATAAAAATGTATGTGAAAGTTTTTGTTTGCTTGATATATCTGATAGTGATACCACGGACGGAGCAGTGAAGTCAAGAGTCAAATGAAATGGGAAAATGAGAGAGTCGATTTCGGTTCATTGTTTTGGTGGCTGGGATTTTGTGAATTGTGTATATGTGTGAGAGAGAGAAAGTGAGATTCTTTATGAATACAAAATACACACTCTACTTCTACAAACACACTTCTCTCTCTCTCTCTGAACTATTTAGAGCCTACCTATGCATGCATTAAGAGAAACAAATGATTCCAACGCTTAATTACACCGTGAATGGGAGCAATTTGAGTTTTGAGTTATCGAACCAACTACTAAAATAGCTTCCTTCCCCTTTCGTTCAACTTGGCCTGGCTAACGACCACGATTTATAAATCCGCCCAGGCTCACTCACTTAACCACTAACCAAATACAAATCAAATACTTAAATATACCCAGTTACACTTACCATAATATTATCTTCTACGCTATTTCTACTTGTATTTACGAACAGGCCTTCAGTTAACTTCCACAACTTACTTTCTACACAGAATCGCACACAAAATCAGCACTTTAGTAAAATACCGACTTTAATCCGACGATGATCTGCAGATGCTATTAGAGATCATGTCCACCGGCTGTAAAATTAACTCCTACAACTCTATTCCGTCATTATTGTTAGTCACATCCCATTTTTATAACATAACTCAAATAAATACAATCGTATTCATTGTAATTTTATACTAAATTTACTTATCCACTTTCTAAAGTCTTTCTGGTCATACCGCTGCGATTATCCAATACACGATACACTAAACCATATTTAGCTCTTGTAAGTTTTAAGTTTCTATTTCTGAACGTATATTTACTCATTCTACAAGAAATGGGAAAATTATTAACTCTAATTAATTTTAATGTAAGAGCAAAAAGCATTAACAAAAATTATTGTAATATATTAAAAAACATAAAAAGTTAATCTAGTTCACGTACTATTTTTTACTCTGTATAGGGATAGCTTTAGTTCATGTATATAGTGTATACGCAAAAATGGTAAGGACAATAGATGCATAAAGTTCTAGCAACACCACCCATCGATATTATAATGTCTTGAATAATAGACAGAAATATATATAGAGCATTTTCATCTACAGATGGAAGATTATTATATAATATATTGTATGAATTTTCCTATTTCTACTGCCACACTTAAGACCCTTATAAATTGTTACACTAACTAACAAGTAAGCGGTAGTATATAAAGCAGTGCCCGATCCGCACCTGGAATAACAAACCATTTGAAGACTCGCAGTCTCACAGCAGCCTCTGCACAACCACAGCAACACATTTCTCGAATATTTTATGACCATTCCACGATTTCATAACAAAAGTAGACTGCTTTTCTGTCCAATCCTATCTCTATGTTATTATGCCTTGCAAATTCTACTACTAGTAATACTTTAATGTGGACACAATGGAAAAGGAAAGCACCCAAGTCGCCTCTAGGTCAATTTTCGCCCCGATCTTGAAGACCTAAGGTAAATATGAAACCGAAAACCCACTATTTCGCTGTAACCTACACAAATGTCTATATAAAATACGAACAACACTTCTAATGCCAACAAGTATTAGGACTATGTCGACTGTCATATCATATTCGACTAAATACAACCAGCAGACCGCCACCATACCAGCATAGCCTGCTCACTATTATTATTAAGTATAGCTTCTATAATATGCAATTAGATTAGAACTACTACATTGGTTTGCTCAATCCATTCCATTTTATTTCAGCAGCTTTAATTCGCTATTTTAGTTGAATACTCTTAAGCCTCATCTCACTGTCTCCTCTCTTGCCCCATGTTATTACAACACTCATTTATATAATGCTGGAATTCGTATACCAGCAGAAGCGCAAATGCAGGCAGAACACACGACGAGATTATATTATTATCATCTACGATGGTTGTATATAAGAACACTCTGTCTGTCCGTCTGTGTACATGATAACTTAAAAACGGTTGGATATAATGCACGCACTGTTGAGGTTCTGTATTAGGTTAACAGGAAGGTGGGGTCAATCGGTCAAATACTCCATCACCTTTCCACTTTAACTACATGTGTATTTTAATAGGAGGCTGTGGTATTCACTACATTGCTCTGATACAATCTAGACATTTCTAATTAAATGACGAAATGAAATCTGTCAACGTTAATTTTTTTAATTAGGAAGGACAACGACGCCGACTCAATGTTACAAAAATTAAATTCTAAAAACGTTGTTTGTGAAAATGAAATATTTATATTTCGTAACCATAAGTTCTTAAGCTTTATTATTGTAAATGTTATAAAACAACGATGGTTATTTGCACCCTGTTTATTTATTGATAAGTGTTATGGAAACACAAAACAAAAGGCGCTATACAAACGCACTGCATCAGCATTTATTTATCTCTTTAACAGTATGCATACATTGTGGCAGTATAGTATAGGCATTACAACTATAAAAATAAACTTACAAAACCGAATTCAGTAAAATCAGAAACAATATTTTAGAACAAGAAGTATGCTTAAGGGGACATTTAATGTCGAAAACTGAATTAACTATTCGATAAAATTTACCCTAAGTCTGTACTCATTTCCTGTCAATATCCTTACACCGATGAAGTTGGGTTGTTTTTCCATGTATAAAGAGTAGTAGGTCACAAAAGCACTTGTCGCCTTAAAGAAATATCCTGTAGAGAAGCTACTAGATATCTGTACATTTCCATAGGCCGTATTAATAACAATATTATACCTATATAGGTTGTTTGAAAAGAGGAAAAGAAGTTTGAGAGTTGGAGTGTGGTATATGGAGCATTTGGCGGAATTAAAGGAAGAGATTTAGAGACTGGTGATGAGTCACACATTCCAATTCAGTTGAATGTAGCGGATTCCTCGTGCTGGCTTCGGTTATGAGTTCAGCGGAGCTTATTGTTAGTAGCTCGACTCACAATTAATTCGTAACAAGCTATTAACTCATATCACCTCAATTAATTCCATTCAAGTGAAACCCTAATGGTTATAATATGCATGCTATACACACACAGCCTCCCTTCAACTCCTTTTCTGTCCTCACACAGCAGACCTTCTCCTACACTCATGCAACTTCAGCCGTCCATGTTATTTGTTATACGACTACATGGAGCTGTATATATTATACTCCTGCGATTACACAATAATGCTACTGTGAGTTATAAAATAGTAGGAGCAGTAGGTATATTTGCTATAGGCATAACATATCCGTAATAAGTAAGCAAATGCAATATGAATTCACTTGTGTCGTAGAATGGGAGACTATGGTGGTTAATAATAGGAGGCAGTATCCATGGTCCACTCGACACTGAGCTGCTACTAACTACGACTCTTTTGATTGTGAACTGAACAGGGAACTCTGGTGAACATTACTTGTAGCAGAATTATCTCCTCCGGAGAGTCTAAGTAGCGGAGCTACACAAATATACGTGCTGCAATACTAATAATAATAATATAGGATGGAATAGATACTCATTCTTACTTTAGTATTTCAGAGCTCAGTGCAATTCCCATTTCCACTGCGGACAAACTACACCGTCATTGTTACTTCCCATATTATGTACTTTGTATAGCTACTACTACTACTAGAAGGGTAAGACTACAGAGAGAAGGAAACGAAGAGAGTGAAATGGGAAATCGCATAGAGAAAAGTAAAAGTCAAACAGGAGCTGGTGGTGGTGCTAAGAGAAAGCAAACCACAAGCTAATAATATTATATATCTAGTGGATTTACATGTACAATGGAAAGTACTACGACGGAGAACACTTAAGATACACACACCACACACTCTCTCTTCTGTCTTTTTATTTTACGAGAAATTGTGCAAATGAGTTTCTCCTGTACTTACGCAACCCACGTAATATGTGCCCGCATAAATGTTCCACATATATCCAAAGCCTCAGCACAATACCAAACCACTTCCACAGATCAAAAGGAACAGGCTAGACAGTATTACACACACACACACACGAGTGAAATCAAGTGGAATGGTTTTACTGTACAAATGTAAGTTGTAGGCGTGGAATTGTATACCTATGTGCATAAATATACTCATTTTCACTCTGAGAAGCTCAGTATAATATACGTCTGCACTATGCACACTGTTTCATTTCAATCTTAAAACTGAAATAATTCCTCCCAACTTCCTCAGCGTAATTGTAGCTTTCATTAACCTATCTAAAAGTGTTTTAGCATTATTTGTAACATGTATGGAATAATTTTTGTTAAATTATGAAAAAACAGAATTGCCCAGTAACAATACAGGGCATGTAAAACGTATTTTCCACCCAAGTGGGGCAAAGCCGGTAAATCTTCCAAAATCTATTATCTTCATTACGAATCTAATGAGCTATTATTCATTGTGGGTAAAAAAACGCGCTCAAATCACGATCTCCAGGGGAAAGTGCAAAAATGTACGGAATTTGGAATTTTATTATATTTCTTAATTTTTATCGGCCGCAATGAATTTTTTTCTGGAAAACCAATGTTATATTCGTGTTTAGCATTTAATGCTTGACAAACCCACAAATTTTCATAAGAATCGGTGAAGGTCGATTTTCGAAATTATTGAAGATTTTTGAAAATTTTCGTCATCTTGAATGCTGGGCAAAAAATTTGAGCAAAAACTTCCAATGGATTATAATATATGGGTATTCCTTTTATCGAATTGTGTCTTCAAAAATCGCTGTGACTAGCAAATTCGCGTGTAGCATACGAACGACTTATTTCAGTTTTTAAATTGAAATGAAACAATGTGCACTGTATTTTAATGCAGGGTGCTATATATAATATATATTATTATTATGAAAGCATAAGTAGTATCTCTCTATAGATGTACTATATTTATATAAAAGTATTGGTAGATATTTCCTGTGGAGAAGGAGAGAGCTATAGAGATATAAAAAAGGTTTCTTTAAGTGGAATGTTTGGGCGGTGAAAGGTTTGCTTGGGATTTGTGTGGATGGTCATAGATAGTCAAATCAAGAGCAAAGCGTGTTTGTGTTAAATGACTGGGTAGGGGCACGGCACAGGCCGTGTCATAGTCAGACATACATTCACACTACTCTACTTATTGACTTTAGGTATTTTGTTGGATGTTGGGTTCATCCAGGCATAGGAATTGCACTACATGTACTATGTATACTAGGATACGAGTTTTTTCTGCAGGAACAGGGATAGTTTCCTTTGGGTCGTCGTGTGCATTATGTATGTGTGCTATTAGTAAATGTGAAAGAGAGAGAGGTAGAAGAAGGAACAACGGTTGTACATTCACATTCCTATACATCGGAATTGAGCTGATTGTGTCAATGTATGAGGCTGTGCTTATTGTTAGTGAGTTTTGCACTGTTCTCCCAACTACCTACTTACTCACAGACCCGTACCAGCTTTATTTTCACACTTTTTCCTATAGAAATTTCCAGCTTTTCCTTCAAATGCCCTTCTGGAGCTACACAAGGAGTATTCCTCTATATGAACTTGTATATGTGTGTATGGGTTGTGTTATAACAAAGATCCTTTCCATTTTATTGAACATCACATTGCAAAACTTTGCTAAAAGGATAATAGCCGCAGTGACTGGTATATAGGACTAGAGCGTGTTTGGTTATTAGGAAAGAGTAGAAAGATATAGAAAGTAAAGTAGGTGGTGGTAGTAGTTGTGTTGTAGTAGTAGTAGTAGTGGGCCAGTAGTAGTACCTATGCCTTGGTAAATAGTTGAAGAGAGCTGTGAATTTTTCAGGAAGCTTACAAGTACTCCTATTAATTGTCACCCTTTGCTTAGATTCAGGCCCATCTCTTATTGTTAGAGGTGGAATGCAACGTATGCCGTATAAATATATCCATATATGTTCATAATAAAGAGTCTAGCATGTTTTCCCATTTAAATGATATACGAGTGAAATAATACAGTCGTCGGCTCGTATAAAATCCATTCCTTTGGAAATTGGAACGAAAATCTTGGTCGACACACGAAGAGGCGAGGAGAATTTTGGGAGAGCAGAGAGTGAGAGCTGTACAGAATAATGGTGTGTACAATTCACTCGCCGTCTCGCCGCATTCTTCCATCCACTGCATTCCATTACTATTTATTTACACAATTGAACGCAACTGCATTTCGTTAGAATTGACTTGCTCAATTTCTACTCTCCTGTTGAATCGTAGCACACAACTTTCATGTAAAGTACGTCTAGCAAAGGCCATATACACTTCTGAGATAAATAGGACGCTTGTCGAAGCCTCATGGTAATATTTTTCCCACAATAGTAAAATTGTCACCAGCAGACTACCAGACATAAATATTTTCATGGTAATCCCCGGCAATTCAATACATAATGTAAATTTCAAAATACCATCATGACGTCATCTCATCACTCTTCCTTTTTTCTTCCTTCCTCCCTCTGTGTTTATTTATCCACACAGAAAATTCTGCACATCTACACAATGTGCATGATATTTGTGTCCTGAGCTGAAAAATTTAATGAATGTGACACATTCTGTAATCTTTTGATTTCATAATGTACAAAAGACGTGTAGAAATTTTATCGTATACCTATATATGGTTTGAAGGTATATTTAACAGTTACTCGATGAAGCTGACCATTTATTGTCTTTGGGATTTAATATTTGTAATTCCCAGCTTGAATTGGCTTTGCCACAATGTCAGTTGAGTCACTCACATAGAGAGATGCGTTTTTGTATGTGTGTGGAATTGAAGACGAATACACACAGGGGGAATAGATTTTCTTGTTAGTGTGCTTAAAGCTACAAAATGCTTTATATACCCTGGAATCACATACAAAGGTATTTATATGATTTTCTCTCTATAGTGCTAGTAGAAGGACAATCTTTACATCTGTGTACTTCTATGTATTTATTTGTGTAGTGTTTCTTTATGTGGTTGTCCCCCGTAGGTCTGTTTAATGTTGACTAGAGTGTCACATGTTGTGACAGATGCTGTCGATATTAGTGGATTATTATTGGATCTATTCATGTTGACTATTAGCGAGAGAGATGCTGGAGGAATACATAGACTGCTACAACACTTACGACCAATACTAATGCTGCCATTACTCCCGACACTATTACATCAACAACAGGAAGAACGTTGAGCTTTGGCTTAGCAACTGGCATGGCCTAAGGAACAATACCTTCCGATTATCAGATGGCGAGATGACTTGCCTTATTGACATGGCTTAAGGACTGTGTGTCTCTCTCGCTCTCTCTTTGCCTCTGCTGCCTCTGTCTTCATTCATATCGAATTTAGAAGTTGATACAAAAAGATTGCGTGGTTTGGTGTGTTGAGTGTAGCGTGTGCGATGAGGCTATTGTGTGGAGAAGTATTTGTATAGAATGATCGTGACCATGTTGATGTCAATGGTGATACACGTGGGGAATGAGGATGTGTGTGATGTTGCTATGGTGGGTTGGTTAGTTGTGATGGAACCCCAAATCCAATCCAGTGACAATTTCAGGCTTCAGTCACTGAGTTTTGATAAGATCACGAGGGCTTCTAATCGCAGCACCACCGTCCTGTTTGGAATACCACGCAGGAAACACCACAGTCCATGGACAGTCGTGAGAGTCAGCAAAGAAAAGCAAACCATACACTCTTCATATTATTTCCACCATATATAGATATACCTCAAATGCTGCAAGAAATGAATGGCTACTACTGTTTATACATTTCTTGGACTATGTACTACGTGTGTACTTTTATACACATCAGCTATATGGTCCGATGGTCCTGTGGCAAAACTCTGGACAAGTTTGTCCGCTCCAGTTTAATTCCTGGCGTCTCTGTTGTACTTAGCTTGTTCAAATATATCTTCTATAGGAGGAACAGACTGGGGAGTGAAACCAATAGGTCTCTTTTCGTCCCCCCAAAGTAATATTAGAAACACTCGTAGTATTCTTGTGACTGTTGCGACCAGGCCTAGTGGAAAAAACAGAAACTCTTATTCTTGGTGTCCAATTATTCCGTGCACGTTTGAAATGCTTAAAATTTGTTTCTGTGGTCACGTAGTCTCCTCTTTTTTCCACGACGACATGACAGAACAGTCTCAACTCAACCAGGGAACACACTCAACAAAGAAGCTAAATCGGAGACAACGAATGACCCATGCCCAATTTCTTGACATAAACATATAAGGAATATATATAGCAGGGTTATGTTCTTCTCCTATAGGAAACTCTCTTGGTCTGGCACACACAGAAATGAAGATGGCTATGTACAGAAACACAACACAACACCCTAACGACCAAAAACTCAATTCATTTCATTAATTTCTTCTCTCAACGTCAGAATACATCTGGAGACTCGGAACACACATTCAAGACATGTTGATACGAGTACGTAATAAATATATATAGCTACTATACAAGTATTTTGTAAAGGGCCTTGGTTTGTTGGAGGAAAGGGAAGTGGAAGGAAAGGAACATCTTGCATTTCATACAGGCAGAAGAATTTTTGGCTGGGATGAGTGTTGTGGTGGGTTTCTGGTTTGTTCCTTCACCTTTTCCATTGGTACTCTTGTCTTGCCGTCGTCGTCCCTTACTCAGATCCACGTCACATACACATTACGCAATAACGTCTACACACAACCAATAAAAGTAATAATCTTATTGTGCTTTCTGCTCCCGTCTTCCAATCTTCACATTTGATCTTCTAATACGAACAAATTTACATTTTTCTGCTTTCCAACAACCAACGAATCATTCCCCCTTCACAAAATCTCTTTTAAATGTATAACGTGCTCTTTAGTTCACTTTTTCTTACACAACCCACTCGTTAAACAACTTCTCCACACTCCCATTAGCATACCTATTACCACTAAAACCATTACGACCTAATCATATTTTATTGCTATTGCGTACACTTACATGGCGTAATTATTACTTAAAACACCATGACCATACAGGGCAAACTCACGTTTTTCTTCTTAAATGTAAGCATTTCGGCTAATAACTACATTCAATGCTCCATTTATTTTAACATCGTTTGAATTTTTTAACTTGTATACTATTATATGTATCAATGAATGTACAAATGCTTAATACGCTGCAATACTCACAATAGTAATTTGAGGAAAAAAAACACATTTCATGAATGGAATTTTTATTCTTATTCTTGTGATATCAATTCACTTATTGTTATCAAATAATAAAAATAATAATAACGGGATTTTAAGAAAATAGAAAAAGAATTTTAAAAAAGAGTTTAATTTAGTTGAGTGTATATAGAACAAAAATGAAGTTGGTGGAACAATTGTTATTCTCAATTATGAATTTATGAATGCGCCGTGTTAGAAACCTAGACTTGTTCATCTGCACAATCTGCAGGGAACTAAAATGCATAGTCAATGCTTTTTTGCTTATTTTTATCTTTTAACATTTTTTAATTGTTCGTCGATCAAAAATTTGTCGTTTCGTGAAGCGTATAAAAGCAAAAAAAAATCCAACTTTGTTGGAAGACTTTCCTTTTTCAAACAAAGTTATCTTTTTTCATAAAAAGGCGCCTTTTTAGACAATGTTTTTTAAAAAGGAATGCCTTTTTTGTTCCCTGTTCACTTGTTTCGTATTAAGTTACCTTAACATCCCCTGTTCACGATAAGATATTCATACCATGTGCAATGTGTACATATTATATAATATGTCTCCACTGACAAGTGTCATTTAATAAAATCTGATACAATATAAAATACACGCACACAGATGGCTACTTAAAGATGCATGTCAACTGAATATAAAGTGCACTATTTAACAAAAGTTTACAATCTGTACAGCAAATCGTGTCCAAGGTATTTACATGAATATCGTGTGAGTACATAAGTACAAAGACTGAGGCATACACACGAAAGGCACATCTAAAAAAACTGGAGCACTTGAGATGAGCAACAAAATAAAGAAAATCCCATCCTCCCTTAAACAACTTTAATTCACACGTTAGAATTAATTTTGTAATTTATTTACAACAAAGAATCTCAATGCTTATTTAAATTCACCTTGTCAATTGAGATTTCTCCAAACCATGCTCTTGAAGTAATTTAATTGAATTGCTGTTTTTCTTCTATTTATGAACATGTCACTTTACAATTTTAATTGTTTAATTTGTATAAACATATTGTTAGCATTATTATTATGACTTGTAATTTGCATACACGTTGTTGAGTGCAATAAATGTCAGAAACAGTTAAAAGACTGTGACAGATTCAGAAGAGCAAGTTCTTGAAGTGTTCTTAATTAAAAAGTCGTTGTTCCCTTCTGCACCTCTGTTAAAGGATTATACAGACACCTACAGTCATATAGAACACATGCAAATAGGATGTCACGAATTAATTGCGTAGTAAATATATCACGAATTTACAATTACTCGCTATTAACCTTTTGAAGTGTAGCAGGTTAAAAGTGACAAGAATTTTTTATCTTTCGTGAGTAGGTACTACATACTACTAGCCTATTTAAATTCTAAACTATACAGGAAAGGTACATAAAGTGCCTATTGTACCTATTTACCTTTGCTTTAATCTTTTTCCTGTCTTTCTTTTATTTCCAAGTTGTAGAATTGTCAAATAGTTTGTTTTGCAGTTTCTCGTATTATTTGTGCTTGCACACTTTGTCTATACTATGGCCTATATAGACAGACAGACAGAAAAGAGAGATATACATCTGCTGAGAGAAAACACTTGTCCTCGTTCTTTATCTGCGTGAGTAACTATATAGACGAAGAAAACTACGTAATGTTTACCACTTGAAAAGTTCTGTATTAAATTTGTGCAGAGCAGAGTGCACCCAATCAATTCTTTTCTTTTATTCCACTCTACTTACTTTTACCACTTTCCTTTTACGCTTTACTATATAGGAAAAGCTGACAATAGTGTCTATATTATTGAAACGCAGTAGCAGTACATTTTTGCATTTGAACTGTGTAAATATATTCTGTGCATTATTGCTGCAAACAGCAAATGTAAAAGAATATTATAGAAAATTGTGAATGTGCTATATAAGTGAGTTGGCGATTGTGTTTTATATATTGTAGTACCAGACGAGAGTTTTGTTGCTAAAGAGAGTAGGAAGTGCTCTCGTGTGCCTTGGAGCATGCATTGTTTGCGCATCGAAAGTCGTGGAATGAGCGAGAAAGAAGAATTGAGTAAATGAAACGGAATTAAGTCAAACTGCGAAAAGATAAACTCTCTTCAGTCTCCAGTCTACTGCACTGCTCTACTTCAGTCAATTATGTCAGAGCGACTGGGACGAATCTCTCTGATAATTAGAATTCAAGTTCTTACATAATCCTATTTAGCAGACAACGATAAAAATCCTCAAACATACACAGGTAGTCCTATAGAGACGTTCAAAAATCAAAGCTCAAATATCCGCCTATATTTTTAACCCGTTCTTAAATTCTCCTTCTCAATTATTTCACATTTAAAAAGATTTCCACAACTATCAGACTTGAGTTTTAATTTGGTTTGAATAATAAGTATCGCAACCTTTATTTTTAATTCAGTTTGAAAAATTGTTTTTTTTTGTGTATAAAATTTTGACGTCTCTAGCAATCTGTGGAAGACATGAAAGTTGAAGGGAGGATACCCGGAAATAATTATTTATCCCTCATGGCCTTTTTCCTACAGCTTGTGCATTCATTTAAAAAGAACTGAAGGAAATGCCTCTACAAGTCTCATATTATTATTAAGGAGAATTAATATGTACATGGCATGAATGCATGAACACTGTGAATTGTAATAAGTGTAATATAGTACTTGGCCTTCGAGTAGAAATAGGAAACTTATCTTATTACACGGGTATTTTATATAGACCTGTGTGGGAGAGCAGCCCTTAGGTGGACATGAACGTGTATTTAGAACATTGAGATATATTGAGCACAGCAAATTGCAACTCTTGTTTATTATTCATGGTAAACATGAATTTCACTTTTACCTGCGGATTTGCGCAAAATATAACGGTTAGGAATATAAACAAAAACAGCATGACATGAAAGACGTAGACGATATAAAGTGGAAATGAAACTTTCCTCGAGCAATCTGTTACGACTACTGTGAAAATTCTGGAGAAAACACACACACACACAAGCACGCTGTACACAATGTGTAAAATTCACATAATATTGATAGCCATGCAAATACGAATGTGAGTTCTCTGCTAAAAGACTACGTTTTCCAAGAAATAAATGGGATGGGAGTTGCTTTGACTTTGACTATTCACTCTCCTGTCTGTCGACTGATTAATTCTCAATTTACATTCCAATCACTGTACACATGCAAATTCTACTACTATAAGGCTCAACAAAAACAAATCTCTAAAAACTGATGCATACTAGTAATAAATTGCAGTTCGCAAAAATACATGTGTTATCAAGTAATATATATCCATCATGTTTAATAAAAATAGTATTCACATTTAACTACTTTCTGCAGAGGTGTGTTTTAAAAAAATAAAACAATTATGGTTGAAATTAAGGAAGAAAAACATTTTGTCTGTCTTAATAAATAGAAACTCAAAATGCAACTTTACGAGCGCATGTAGATTCCTAATAAGGTTCTACTGTGTTTGACTTTTACAAAATTATGCTTGATTCTTAGTTGATTTATTCTTGTAGAATTTCCTCAAAGGAAATCTCGTCAAATAAACACAGAAAGGTAAAATGAGCAGCAGGGAAAAGATGAATGCTAATATCGCTGGCTGAAGAAATTACTGCAATTGAGCATAATAATAATACGGGTATTTACTAATCATGTATTCTTCGAAATAGCAACCCTATTGCTACATAAAATACACAAATATGTAATTTGTTCCAGTTAGTGAATTGCTTGTTTGTATAATACAGGCAGAATAAGCTTCTGGATAATTGGATTGTGTTTCGTGAATATGGTCTAATCAGTTCAAACGAAATAAACATACTCAACTGATAAACGAGCGGTAATGAGTACAGAGCAAAAGAATGTTTTCTAATAATATGGCATTTCCAACTCTAATGAGCTCACCCTTTGTAATCAAATTCCGAACTAGAATGCCAGGAAGCAACAAACAGATAATGAACAGACCTGCATTATAGCCTGAGAAATAAGCCCCACAGACAAAAACCAGATTTAACCAAACAGACAAACAGGTAAACTGGTAATACCCACAAAATATTGGTAAATCTTCCAGGAAATATACAGACAACAATTTTAGGAGCAAATAAATAATGCAAATATATAACGGAAGCTAAAACTAATGAAATACAAATCGTAGATTTCCATTCTAACCGTTTAATCCTTTAGTTGCAAAATCAAACCTGTACAATAAAAACCCTGGAAATAATATGTGCTAATTAACTGTATAATCTTTATTCCTTGTTCAGGGACCCAAAGCGCTAGACATAAAGCGACCTGCTGCAAAGCATTTTATTTCTTTACAGTTTAGTTTCATAAACACAATAACAAATTTTGTGAACAATTCAAAACATAAAATGTTCACTTCAACAGTAAAATTATGCGTCTACTTACAATATGGAAGATTGAAATCTTGGCTGATGCATAAATTATTCATCTTTACAAAGTAGACTCTAGTAGGTACCTACTAATACCTATGCTGAGATACACATTATGTAAGTTAACTTTCCTGTCTAGAAACAATTTCTACCTTAATGTAATTTGGGAATTATAATGGACGTATGGAAAATAGTGACACTATATCTACAGAATGTACAATTATAACAATTAAAATAGGTGTGCTCATTAATTACAGAAGAAAGGCGAGAGCATCCGACTGAAGAAAGTCAAGTGAAAGGGCAAAGTAAATCTCCTGCCATACAAATTCATAACAAAACAAAATCTGAACTGGAAATTATTATTATGTGTTTATTTTCGCCAATAGAGAATGCGTTTTCTACAAACAGTAATACCTTTATCTGGAAAGTCTGATTATATTGCACAGTTTCATTTTGTGTTTCTCCGGAGATGATGAGATGACTATGGAGTTGACTAAAAGACGATATATGATATTGGAAGTATGAGTGTGTGTAGGAAAAGGGTTGAAAGTGGGTTTGGTGCTGTTTTCTGGTGGGAAGTAGAAGAAGAGGATTGAAGTGGAGGAGACTTGAGTGGAAGAGCACATAGAACTGAGAGATTTGAAATTTCAATTGAAATCCTTAGGAAGAATTTCACAGAGAGTCTCTCTCTTTATCTCTGGTTTGCCATATCAAAAGATGGGAGAGCGGATGAGATTATGAGTTATGACATCTCTACTAATAACAATAATGTTTTACTAGGAGAGGTAACTCGGTCTGGTAGAATGGGTAGAACTCTTCCGTTGTATACTACAACACATGTAGAGCCAGTTCGCATTTTGTGTATAGGAAAAAGTGAAGTATGGAAGGAGCAGGTACTCAATCTATTCACGAGAAGGTAATCCTCTCTCTGTCTGTGTCTCACTTCCTTTTCTGTGGACTCATTTGAAACTCTGGCTTTCAAAAGACTTTCCTTTCTTCCGTTTTATCAAACAAGAGCATGGAGAAACAAGGAAAATCTTTCAAGTTGAAATGAGAGGATTTCACTTTATATGAAAGGAAGAAATAGACGCATTGTGCATAGCTTGGCGTCTCTTGACTTTCCCTACGTGCAACATACACGAACAAGTATTAAGGAATATTATTATATCGTCCACAATCATATTACTACTTATACTCCTCCTACATGGCAAACTCCAAATCTGATTGTGAGAGAGTGAGAAAGGAGATATAGTTTATAGCAGCTACATTTTCACGTGATGTATTATTTTCCCCAGTCTTAACCTTCTTTTGATTTGGAGCAGATACTACTTACCTTGTAGTCTTCCAAGAATACTACTATCATATTTCTAAGGAATTTTCCTTTGGGTTTTTGTGTCAGTCAAACTCAAATTGGCTTAAGTCACCTTATCTTTGATTACCGCTCTGTGTAAACTCAGACTTTGTACTTAGTACCTTTCTATTTAGCAATACAACTCACAATCACTAACATAATATCCACACAAGCACAATATTCAAAACCGGGTTATTTTGTTATACATAATATCAATATAAGGTTTAATAATAATCATCATCATCAAAAACATTAAGAAATATTATGTCCATAGCTGTCTTGCAAATTCTAGCTTGAGGAATTTTTGTGGATTTTTTAAATAGGGTTTTTTAGTTTAGTTTGCAAATAGTTTTCGACTTTGTAAATTTGAAACTTATGTATAATTTTTTGAATAGGGTTTTTGAATTCGCTATCATTTATAAATTTATGGTACTAGAAAAAAATTCTCTTCCGTATTCATATTTATTGTATGCAGTGTCAGATTTTAATTAAAAGTCCGAATCGCAATTTCGGCGACAGTATCAGTTCAATTCAAGCTTTTTAAGTAAGGGAAAATTGTGATTGTATGTCATTACTGATGCTAGATATTGCAAAATGTTGTCTGATTCTTTTGCAATATGTATGCAAATAGTAATAGTCATTCTCATGCTTTTTTTTATTCTTTTGGCTTTATATACATTCAACAGGAAAGTTAAAAGATATATTAATAGAATTGTGATTCCATTTCTCACTCCAGACTTTTTCTCCACTTTTTCATTCGTTTTATCAATTCCATATTATATGTTGACAACAAAAGCATATTATGCGCGAGTTGATTAACTTGTTTTTCCATTCAATCTTATTTCTTTTCCATTCATTTTGAAGTCAGAATTCTTTTCTGATAATGTAGTTTTGACTAAGATGTTGAGTCAACTTGTCAGATACGCTCTTTCATTCAATCTAGTATATAGAAATTGCAAATAATGTAATTTGATATTTCATTCTCTGGAATGAATGAAAAAATAATAATACTTTTGATTGAAAAAATTCCTGTTCTCTTGGAGAAACAATGGAGAAAGCGCATAATAAAATTTCCTCCATCTACATACATAGTACGGTATATCCCTATAATATTTTTTCTGCTTTTTATTGATATTTTCAGAAATGAAAATTTCCTTTCGTACTCCGCACATTAGAGAAGAATGTCAATGGGGTTAGTTGAAGAGACTGGGGGAAAAGTGCAAGATACACAAATAATGGTACTACAGAAAACTATCACGAAACGAACGGAAAAGAGTTACCTAGCAATGTGACATAATCTTTGCATGAATTCCAGGAATCTGATAGGAATTTTATCTTTAAATGAATACGGAAGTTTGAAGGCAGCAGGAGAATTTTTTCCATGCAGGAATTTCTGACTTGATCTTCCGCAAGAGAACCGTCGTCTATTTGTAACTTGGGTTTGCATAATGCATTCAAAGATGCAACTTATTTACTCTCAATAGTCTTTCCCAACTCTATATAATTTCCCATGTATGTGTAGGTAGAAAAAAACCAATTAACCACTTAAAAATCATTTAATGCTCTACTATATATTTCCTTTACAAAAAAATAGCTAGAAATTTTTCCCACACCATAGTTAAAGTTAAATACTGTCTGCAGGCCAATCATCTACCAATATTTCACGATACAGTATTTGATATGATTATGGTGAAAGTAATATTTTCGCGCAAAGAAGTTTGAAACATAATTTAGTTACCTACTTCAGTTTAAACTTGTGAAATCGTCAAATCAATTCTCATTGTGTTAATTTCCGAGGAATGAATTAGAGTATTTGATAGAACCACGTGCTAAATATTTGTTTGATCGTGACTTTGATGAATTGAGCAACAACTTTTGATGATGACGGTGAAATTGGATTATTAGCACAAGTACAAAGTGGCTGAGACGGGAAATGCCGTAGATGGTAGAAAAGTATTACTGAGTGAGTATTTACCTGCAAAGTAAATGGAGATTGAGATCAAAGCAATGCAAAGAAGTATAAAAGCAATACTAATGCATTTCCAGGAACAGCGATCAGAAACACGACAGTCCTTTTGGAGAGTGAATCTTGACGGAGAGTACTGATTTCGCGGCAAAGAGCGAGAGGTAGGAGCCCCGTTTCCGGTTGCTTGTCCAGGATGTGGTGTGCTGTTAGGGAACACGGGAAGAATCACAGGTGCCGACGGAATTCCACTTAACAAAGGATTCGAGGCTGGCGGACCCAAACCCCCCACCAACCTAAAAATTAAATTCAAAACAAATTCATTAATTCAATTCATTATTCAATCACCAGTTCAACATTTAAACAATGCCAGCATTAAAATATCCCCAGAATCAAATATTGTCCGTGAGCACTTTGTCTACAAGAATTAAATTCTTAATGCCATTTACAGATAAACGTCAATTCAATATTTTACCATGTACACAATTTTGGTACTTGTGTATGTACACAAATAAATGATATATAAATATATATCGTAGATATAAATCGTCTAGTTAGGCGATTCTTTGAATCAGTACATAGTCTCATTTCTGTGAATTGAATAAACAGTGCGGAAGGCAAGCCAGGAAGGGAAGTCAATGTGGTGTATAGAAAAGAGCGGAAGATGAATTCTTGGGAACAAGTTTCAAAGAGGAACATGATGATATTATAATAATAATAGAGTTAACTATAATACGGAACCGTCACACTCTAATTATTATTTGGTTGTTCCAAGAAAAAACTTTAGTTTCTCTGTGGTTATTTCATGATTTCTTGCTTTTGGCTACAATACCATCTGATGAAATCACTCGACTGTGGGAAATCAGGAAATTGAGCAAAGACTCACACAAAGAAGTTAATTTATCATAAATGAGCTGAAACAAATGACTCTTTGCAACAACGCTACTACATTTCACCATTTTAGCGCACACTTACGCATATATCAAGTTTCAAAGTGAAAATGTAAATAATGCCATGAATATTTGTCAATATAGAAAATAATCCTACTTACTATGACATTTCACAATTCGTCCGAATTCGGACTATTTCAAACTGTTTCATGTAATGTGCTGTATACATTTTCCAAGCTTTAATAGAAAGCGCCGGAATTGTGAAAAGTGCATGTGTATATAGTGTGATGAAAAGTTGTCTCGTAACTTACTCTCGTTTCTATGTTTGTACCTATTGAAATATTGAAAATTGAATTTAATATTATTTGGCAGTACACAAGGGCTCCCGTAGGAATATCTGTCTGTGACTGTAACTATTTGGTCATAAAAGTATACTAATACCCCGAAAATGTGACTGCACTAGAAATATCAACAGTTATACTCAGTGCTCAGTCTCTTTCACCAAAACATCATAACGTAATAAACTTTACAAACGTAAACGCACACCGAACCACAGAAAGTGTCCATTTACTTACATGACACACACCGAATCCAATTCTCCCCATTTTTAATTTAAATCATGAAAATAATAAAAGACAAAAGAAACAAATAAAATATTGAAAAACGGACTGCTATTAAATATAATACTAATAATAAAGTAGGTAGAAGCAATATTTTTAAGAAGGTAAAAGAATTTAAAGTAGTAGAACTTAAATAAAAACCTTAAAAAAGTCTTTTAAGACTTTTCTGTAGTAAAACAAAAAAGTATTAAGCGTTAGCACACCACAATTTTTGGAAAGAGTTTCATCGGACACGATCCTCAGACCCTATTCATAAAATGAGTAAATTCGGAAGTTGATTTTATACAGTTTCTTTATTGTGAGCATATAGAGCAGGTGATGGTATGTTAATGCAGGCATGCATGCCTTGGATATCCCTGCAGAAGAAAGAAAGTAAAAGAAGAAGTGAGGATTCAGTTCATGAACTTTGTTTAAACCCGGTAGACCTGGAGCCTGTCTTATTTTGATGTAATATGGAAGAAAGCGATGATAATAATAATGCAATGCATGAGAACTCAACAACTGAAACACAAGGGAATCATGAAAAAACGGGAAGTGACTCTTGCAGTAAAGATTGCCCTGTGTGTATAGTGACAAGTTTAACTGCACAAAACTTCAGTGACTTTTTGACTGGTGCATTTTATTCGTTTTTATGAATGTCATAACAGAAGAGTTAATACACAGCAGACAGAAAAGAGATGCAATAATTCCATACAGTCTCTACTCTCTTTACTCTCTCACTCTCTACTCTCTCAGTCTTCCTTATCATCCAGGAACATCCTCCCGTGTAAAGTTGCAGCTTACAAGCACAGCACAGACTTTTGACACGTCCTTCTCCTTTCACCCGGCGTCGTCACGCGTCACTCTTTAATATCTTCTTTTATGTACCAAATTGTAAAATACGTCTATAATATTCTCCTGTGTAGTCATACTTATATAATCCCGCTATTTATGTATGTACACAATTCACTTGACTGCACCATGAATGAACTAAACGATCTCTTCTTCTTGTCTTCCCATATTACATTACACAACCGTATCAACTCAAATGCAACTTCTTTCCACTATGCACGTAATAAAAACACTCAAAGAACAACCAGAAATAATTCTAACTAAGTAAGTCTTTCCTCTATAACAACTCGTCAAACTACCTTTCAACTTATTACTATTTGTAATGGCAAAAATGCTATATATTTACTATTCCTTGGGAAATACCATAGAATTACATAAATTTAATATGAATCTACTAGGGTTACATTTGTAAGCCTATAGAGGCTACAAAAGGTGATAATAATTATTTCAGTGCTGAAATTGCGTTTAAGTACAAGTGAGAAGATTCGAATGGAATAATATAATACAGTAGTGGCAGTACGTAACACTTTCACTTTCTGTAAACTAATTGTAAAATACAGGAGACAGAGAAAGTGCCTGAATCCCTTCTGCCACAACGTAATTGGAAATTCATTCAATTTTCTCATCCATTCCTGTCGTGTTAGTGGCACGATGAGGTGTGGTAAACGTGTCGGCTTCTTAGTTTCACTGTGTCCTCACACTATTCACAATTTTGTCTCTTCGCCAATATTATATTACTTGAGTGAAATACTAATAATAATATAACACCTTGTAATAATAACGGTGTGTGTATAGATTGCCCTGTACACGTGTTCACAATGGAGATAGGAGAGACACACACGAATTGCATTGCTCGCACGCTTTATTGCATTAGAGATTGGTATCTACGTGTATGTGTGCATTATGTACGTGAGATAAGTAGAATTTCCTGCATCCATCTTGCCTTTGTTGATGCTCATCAAGTCACACCTGAATGCGCATCCGTGCAAACCAAACCCTGATTTTCTCAATGCACTCCGCGGCTTCAATTTCATCTGCTCCAATGAATAAACCACTACTGACAAATATATTATGCTCCTTATACATACATATATATATATATTTTATATATATCAATGAATTAGTTTGAAACGGATGGACCACCATCTCATCAAAAACATATCATTAGCAACATCCAAGGGAATCATAGTCAAATCTCTGATTCTAAATAGCTAACAAGCTTATAGCTTCCTATCTGTAGAAAATAATTATTATTAATCACACAGGAAAATTAAGGTTAAAATTCCAATGAAAACATTTCATTTAGATTTAGGAAGGATATTGTGGGTTTAAGACGCTGGTGGAAAAAAAACTTTTTCTTCCAGATATTTTAGCAATGAATATAAAAATTGCCCGGTGAATATAAAAAAATCCCCGATTTTTATGAAAACCCGGAATATTCTTTGTTCACGATATTTTTCCCAGAAAATGTTCGGTTTCGCTAAAAATATCCTGGATATAGAGTTTTTCCACCATGTAAATGTGAATGTAGGTATTTATTGATAGTATTATATAATTATGATAGGTGATTTTGTTTGAGGGAAGTTCCAGGATGACTTTATGATTGAGAGAGAGGGAGTTGTAGGAGAAAGTGATGTGACGGGATGGAATTGGATGTGATAGACAACAGGAGGTCAGAAATATTTGATTTCGTCTCACAACACGTTCTTATTTACGAGGCTTGTGTTTTCTCCTTTGTTTGCGTAATACAACGACGACTACACGTTCGAAATTCTCTTTCCTCTGTCTCTTCACTTTATGCTGTGGCTAAGAATGCACATCTTCCACGTAGCCCTACGACTGTATTAGTGGATATGTTGTATCTCTGCAGTTGTCTTCTGAGTTCTTCACTTGACTCTCTCTCTCTCTTTCCGACAAACTTTGCTCGCAGCCAAATTAAGTTTGCGGAAGGGATTTCCTATGGGGAATTCCATAAACATATTAGCTGCGAATATATTTCGCCCCTGAATCTTCCCACTGAATTTCAGTCTCGAGGAAATCTAACGGAGCTATATTTATGGTAGTTCGCATTGTATTACCAAAAATCACAAATACAATTTCGGCAAATATAAAGGCACTTTTGAGTATTCTGATTTCATTATTGTTATTACATTGTAATAAATGAGTAGGCATTAAATAAATATTTTTTCTAGGTATCTCTCTAGTGAATATTTTGTGTTTAGGAAAAGCTAAACGGTAAAATATTGACATTGAAATGATAATGAATGATGGGATAGATAAAATGTATTGATTCGAACAATAGAAAAACATACTACCCATAATATTGCCAGTAAATAGTTATAACAACATAGTAGGCAGTATAAAAATAATTTAATAAACTTTCAAAAATGTTGTAGCAGATGAGACAAGACGTGGCTAATGGAATTTGACAAGCCAGACACATTCAAAATAACCCTTACAAGAAAACTCAGCCACAATTCACAACGCTCTATGTCCAAGTCAAGAATGCCGGAGTGAAAATGACGAATTGAAAAAATCTTTGGTTGTCATAATGCATCAAAAAACTAATCTGGCATTGAAAAAACATATTCTGTCTGTCTAGAGTAATCACATCAAAAATCTGATTATCTGAGTCGAATTCAACTGTCAGAAAATGATGCATTGTGTCTTTTCACACACATACGCATGAAACACACCAAACTGTTGTGTTAAATTGGCAGTCATAAATATATTACTACAATATGACTATATATATTTGAAGACATCAAGGGTTTCTTATCAAAACTGCAATCATGCACACAGATTCACACATCCATAATGAAACTACTATCTATTCCTTCACTAAGTAAGTACGACTATTTTTATATTTCTAATACTAATAAAAATTACTTCGGTATATTAGTCATACAATTTCAGTAACTACTAAATATATATTTAGTGGGAAATAAATATACATTCGTAATTTGATATGGAAATAAATGGTGATACTGCGTAAGATTGTCTATTATAATAATACTACAGCGGAAATGACTGGGAAGAAAGTATAAGGTGAGTAGTATTGAGTGGAGTGTGTGTAAAAGTGTAAGGACGTCGGAATAGTAGTGGTGGTGGAAAATGAGGGGAAAGGCTGACTGGAAAGGTTTAGGTTGGGATTCTATTTCTTTCACCCTTGCAAACTCGTCCACCCGCATCCTTTTCCATCACATCACATCACATGCACTGAGAGACTGAAACAGATAGACAAGAGCAGAGAAATTTCGTAGTCGTATGTGTTCCTCCGTTCTATTACAGTATTTTCATTCTTCCAGAGGCAAGTGTTATACACGACGGCTGTTACCCGTAGAACTACTGCACTGAACTCCATTCCGCTTGAAAGAAGAAAAAGACAGAGAAATGAGAGGGGGAAAGTTGAACAAGCTCGGGAGAAAGTGTTTGCAATGGATTCTGCATTATATATGCACGTAGGGTTCATAAAACTCCTCCGAAGAAAGAAAACACGCGTACACACACATCTTGTATACCTTTGCAATAAATATATACGCACCTTCTATAAAATATACCCAGTCAAATACACAAAATTCCCTTTCCAGTCTCCATACGCACATACACGCAAAAAATGCAGATACACATATGCTTACACGTTCAAAATATGTGTGGCTACTACTTAATCATGATATATAACTTTACTATATTTAACAATAATACTTCTAAAGAACAGAATACGCAAACGAACAGATAGAATACTTTGAGAACGGGCTGTCGGCTTATATGAAGAAAACCCTTTGAATTACAGTTAGAATTTGGGAAATAAACAAAGATTGTAAATGAAAGAACACAGAAGAGAGAAATGTAGACAAAAAGTAAAACTATTATGATGGGAGCATCTGCAAATCAGATTTGCTGATTTGTAATAAATGTAGTATAGTAGGTACGTGTAGAAAGCCATGCAGGCAATATAAACATGGCCCTTTGTCAAAGTCATATATTACAGCCGGCAATAAAAATATTACGAGAGAGCATTAGAAAAGTGATAGTGCTATAACTGTAAACAGAAAGCAATTCTGTTCCATTAGCAAAGATTGTTTTGTATGAAAGATAATTTAATTGATTATAAGATGCAGTCATGAGAGACAGGGTCATTCGACTGTGCAACTTCCGTCTCTAAAACATTCTGCACATCTCCCTGTACATTTTCCTGGGAAGTAGTAGGTGGACAATTATTCTAATAGTGTAATGCAGTGAAAGTCGTTGCTGTTCTGATGATGTACTTAATTCTGCTACTTCTAGCAGCAGTAGCTGTGTTTGTATAGAGACCTCATTCATAAAACGATATTAATATTTATTCGTCCCAGTTTTACGACGAGTTGTTTTTACGAGTTGATGTGATGCGATGTGCGAGATCGTGAGTGAACGTCGAAAGCTGCCAAGACTTTTAGTCTTCTTTCCGCATATTATGTACACACACATACACAGAGTGCATCTCTCTCTGTCTGTAGTCAGACGGCAGTAGTTTCCTCGTACACACAAGTACGTATAATGCACAGAGAGCACTTACAGGCACTGTAGTCCTTAAAGTATATAATGGTAGTATGGCAGTGTGTAGAACTAGAAGAGAGCGAGGGCAAGCAAAGACAGATTATACTTTTTCTTACAGAATCGTTAGCTTCCTTGTAGAAAAGTCTGTCCGGGTTTTATTTGCCAGAGTTTTATACTCGCCAGGAAAATATTCTTCTTTGAAGTCCCCATAAAAACGGCACAGGGAAAAGAGAATTTTTATGGCAAAGTCGAAAGAAGTGTATTTTAGTTGTGTGTGCATGTATGTATGTCTGTAAGTGTTGTACAGATACCTCTAGATGCATGTACTTAGTTCGCAAATAAGTTCCCGCACAACTTTCATTCCAAAATAATATTCTTATACATTATAATAAGTATGGAATATTTTATTCACTCCTGAATTCACAAAAAAATTATTAACATGTTTCAAAAAAAAAATTCTCAATTTTTTCATATTTTAGATTTAACACAAGATTGGAGCATGCATATCTAGTTGCAATTAAAAAAATTATTCAAAATGTCTTCTAATTTCGATTTCATTACCTCCAAATTTCTGAAAACAGACTACTTACTCAAATTCAAACATATCACTTAATTCATAATCAAAAATGTTGACAATTTTATATTGTACAATACTGCGCAATAAAAAACTGCATTTTCAAAATTTTGAACATTGATAAATAGGAATTAAAATATGCAAAAACAACAAGCAAAAAGAGATTGAATTCTTCGTTGTATACGACTCACTCAATGTTTGTACTGAAACGTATTAGCGAACTATGTAGTCAGTATATATGCAAGTCAAACTAGTAGTAATACCTCTGTAGGAGCTTAGTCTGTTGATATTAGGAATGGCATATACTTATTATACAGCAGCATGAGTATCATGTTGTATTGTGAGAAGAAGGAATCTTGCCTTGGCTTTACTTTTACTACTCACAGTACATGCAATATGTACCTACTGCAGAGTTACATAGTACAGCCGTAGTCGTAATGGTACGCTGGCCGTGTAATGTAAAAGGTTTGGCTGAGTGAGGGAATTCGTGTTCTTTCTTTATCTTATCTGCCTGAGCAACACCTACGAAGAGAAAGTTACCCCTGCTGCTGGTCTTTTAAAGTCTGTCTCTTACTCTCCCGTAGTATTCTCCTCTCCTACCAATATTACTCCACCAGAAGAAACATAATATATACACATATAGAGTGCTGCACTCGTTTTTAAGTGCGTGTAGCATATCTCTATAGAGATTTGTACTTGTACGTGTACTCCTGCACGAGTAAGTGTCTCGAGTAACGCAAAAGCATAAATATAAAAAGTTATCAATGTTCAGCCACCTAAATGTATATAAAGTTTCAATATTTTCTGGCAAGAGGAAGCCCATGATGATTTCGCCGAATCTCTCAAGATATCTGTTGAACAATCTTCAACTTATTACTATACACACTACACACCTATGCAGCTATTACCTACTCTAGGTTAGGTAGTATTTGTAAAAATTATAGGTACTGTGATAGCCCACTATCTTTGACTTCGCTTGTATAAATAGACTTTTATCTACTAAAGATATTGGAAACGAGTCTTCTCATGCATAGCACTGCAGCGTTACTGCTCTTGTTACATAATTACAAAAAAGTTCATTCAGGGTCACCCTACCCATATAAAACTATTATAAATAGACGGATCTAGCTATAGCTATTTACGTATAGGCACTCGTAAAATAAAAAAGGAAGAACGATAGAGACATGATAAATATTTAGCAGTTTACCATATATATATAGTATATAGGTTGTAATATATATAAACAATAGCAATCTGGATAGAAGTCTACATAGGTTGAAGGAGGATCCGTTTAAAGGTTTGATAAGTAATATTATTACAGTATAATAAGTATTGAATGGCATTCAGGAGAGAAAGGCTTAAGTGGAAAGCTTGTCTATTAAGACGAACACACAGAGTCGTGGAATTGGAAAGCAAAGAATCGTACAAGCTCCGTACAAAGTAAAAACCTGAGAAAAATCCCAGTCGTGACTTTTGGTGTTGGAGAAAGAAAGAGGAGAAACACACCACGTTGTGTTACGATTTCTCCTTCACTTTGTTCGCTTGTTGTGGACGTATATATGAAATTTGCAGCGTGCGAGTAAGGAATGTATTCCTACCTATCTATATAGTCCTATCCTTACCTACGTAGAATTACAAAATATAATATGTAGTATATAAAGAAAAGCCTCACACACAGTGCTAATGCATATAGATGGTTGGAGGAAGCATACGTGTGTATGTGTGTTTATTGTATGTCAAAGGAGGGAAGGTTGTGAAGATTGGAGGAGACTAAGGAGGTTCTTATATTATATGTATTTGTATATGACATAACGTTCTGGCAGCACTTGATCTAATGGTCACTGACTCCAATGAAAGGCCGTGAAGTTGTAGAGATCTCTAATCCTTTTTCAACATACTGTCACGTACTCTACTTTGTGAAAACTAAATCTCCGTACTTGACTCCCTGACGACAAAGCGAGAACGCCGTACACGTTCACCGTTTCCGTAGACAAGACAGACATCTCTTACTCCTATACCTACCACCACCACTCCTCCCATACTCCTCTACAAAATAACTGCACAGATATATGCATCTGCCATTTATATATGTTGTATGTGCATCTATTTACATATTACGTAATATAGGTAAGTATGTATAGGATGTGTATGTACCTTATATAGGCAAGTATTATATGTCCTCGTGCATCTCTTCTCGTTATTATACAAGGTATGTCAACCAAGACTTGTAGAATCGTCCTGTGTTTTTGGACTATCTGCATCCATATTGCTACAACGTACATAGAAAATGAACTGTATGACCTCTTTGTGCTCAAAGGTACCTACTTAGCAATTGTAGCACACTCACAGAGTGTTATCCTACGTGTGCTGTATCTGTATCTTCTTCTACCACAAAGAAAATACTTATCACTATATGATTATTATTATAAGAGTGTGTTTGCAATGTGTTTTGCTCTGTATAAGGAAGTTTTTATAATGGAAAGTGGCACATCCGTTCTTTGAATTTTCGGAGTAATAAGAATGACATGTCGTCTCAAATGCACTTATCATCTACTGTAATACAGATTTTGTTTGTGGTTTCATCTTTCTCGTCAGCTGATTTAGTCGGAAGTGATTCCTTTGAAATTCGTTTCCCATAAGACTAACAAATGGCGATTCAAACAAATTCGCACAGAATCACATTATTACTATTTTCACGGAACTCAAAATCTTGTATACGCTTTTTGTGTCTTTGGTGACGCTAGAGCCATAATTAACAAAATTAACAAAGCAAACGTTACTTTGTGCTTGGTAAGTACTTTCTCAGGGAACTTTGATTATTCAAATTTTGTATGTGCGTCAACGTTGTCGTTGTTACTTTCAATAATTTTACATATGCATGTAAAGCTTTCATAAAATCATGTGTAGGTACATTGATTTCGTCGTCTTATTAATGCATAGTCGAGATTCATTATGAATACTAAACACATTTCCTTCATAAACTCAAGTTTCGAGCATTGAACTTTGCTTTGACTTATCTGATCTCCTTTTCACTTCCAAACTCAGAGTGATTCGATAGAAAAATGAAAAGTGAATGGAGTAAATCGATACGACAACCAACAAAAGTATTTTTCTGGTAAGTTGTGTGTTTAGAAGTACACGGTGTAGAAATATCTTCATTGAAAAATGAATTATGTAGGAACATCATCTATTCTCTGTGTAGCGTTGACTTTTGTGGTGGAAGTTGCAGCTGTGGTGGTAAGAGTGAAGTGACAAACTCCTTTCATGTATTTCGACAATGTAGTTTTACAAACATGCAAAAGTATTTCTAAGCGATATAAATAGTGAGACAGGGCAGAGAGTGAGCGTTCAGTTGACTGACGCTGATTTGATAACATGGTGTTGCAGCATTCCAACATTTCAACACGAGATTTCATTTCGCTAGGGTTGGCTTGTGGCAGTAAAGATGTGAATATCATTTATAATGGATGTAGATATACCTAGGCAGCCCACATTATAATATACATATATGCCACACTATATCAGCGAAAACAGTCTAAATATACGTAATAAGTACATAAAGACAGAATAGTACAAAATATTGCATGTAAATACTAAAAAGTTATACAGAGTGTCCCTGAAGTAACGATACGTGCATGCTTCCTACTCAACCTCCAACTCTTGCCTGTGTATTAAATAGGAATACGTTCTTTTGTGTGTCTCAAAAATTAATTCATTGGTTTGAAACATTTTTTAGCATTTTTTTGCGGTGTGTTTGTGAGCATCCAAATTTGTGACCGGATCTCAATTAGATGAGTTCCATATTTGAAATCAGTTTTGCCAAATGCCCCGAGATATTGAAACATGCTCGAAATTAATGTCTTATATTTTGAAACATAGTACAAAGGTGTACGACGTATTTCTATTTAATACATAGACGAGTGTTGGAGGTGAAGTAGGAAGAATGCACATATCGTTACTTCTGGTACACCCCGTATGTCTTCTTGTATATAGGTAAACACGCGAAAAATGCAAGTGAAGCAGACATCCTCTTGTCATTAGCAGCACACATTGCTATTTATTTTCTGTCTGTTCCTACTATATCTCTACTGACAGTTAAGCACGAATAACATAAATAAATGTTCAATGCATATAGGTATGCGTGTATAATAGAGGTATGTGAGAATTCATCATTATATGGAAGTAAACGTTGTAAACGGAGAAAGCTATAGACTATAAAAATAGTTTAATGTGTATATAAGGTATCCCTAAATATGAAGAGAATAGAGAAAAATGTGACTGAAAAAGGAATGTAAGTTGAATTTTGACAAAATCTCTATTTTTAATTTTCAGAGAATATATTTCGTTTGCTCCGACATATGGACATTTCTGGAAATGTTTATTCTTAAGATGTCATGTTTTGTGATTGCTGGGCCATTTGTTGGGTGAATGTTTGCTGCGAACTGAGAAAAAGGAATTGACAACCGCTCTGCCTACCTATCATCATTTTCATCATCGTCACAGATGAGATTGCGACAGGAGCAGTGGCAAAAGCAACAGCAGCAGATGTGATCTTGTGTAATGTACAAGCGACCCGAAAACCCTTTTTTGCACACACACAGAATTTGTGTAGTGTGGGAGCTTTGCTTTACATATTGAAGTATTTAGGTCGTCAAAGGTGTTCTTTTCAGGGAATTTATGCATTGACATCCTTACGGTTCTCCAGTCAGCACTGTCGTGTTTATTTATTCGGTGCGAGTCATAAATACAGAAATTCCCCCAAATTGATGCCATATTAAGATGATTAAAGCCGTTTTCTGTTTCTTTTACGTGTCTATTTTTAAATTGTGTTTGCTCAACTGGAAATAGAAACGTTTTGCTTTCCATTTCTCCGCTCTTCTCACGTCTTCCGTCTTTTCTGTTGTGATTGCTATCAGTTAACATCCCTTTATTTCACTCCTCTGCACTCCAATCCACTTCCAACGTAGAAGGGCCACCGTACGTACAGTTTCTAAATACTCCTTCAACTACTACAGCTACTCTGACATGAAAAATATGTTTTCATCTTTGTGCACTTCTCGAACACAAGTATTATGTCCTCCTCCCTCTCCTCTTCTTCTCAACCTTCAACTTTCATGACGACTCTCCACTCATAAAAACGCTTATCAGACCTATAACTCCTCCGGTCGTTAGAAAACTCATATGCATTCTATATTCAGCATTCTGATAAGAATATTTGTATCACTCACATTACTAGTACAGAATACCTGATTTTAACAGAAATTATCCTTAAATAAATATTATTACACTTTTTATTAACGTCGATATGCACAGCGTTCTAAATTCAAGTCCATATCTTTGGTATTGACGATACTGAGGAAGCAAACGACTTCATCTTGTCCCCATCGAGGTGACGGCGTCATATAGTTAGAAAATATTACAGCCAAACAACCTCTCAACCCCACAAAAACCCGCCTCAAGTGGGGAAATTGCTTTTCAACCTCCAAATCTCCGTCCCCAAGTGAGGAAATCTCTTTTGAACCCTCCAAAACTCTCCCTTAAGTGTGGAAATTGCAATAGAAAAAACAAAATGACCGCCCCCTATACCGAGGAATTCGGGACTTATTCCATCCCTGCTAAATGTGCATAAGTATTTACACAAAAAATATTAGCACATATATTTTATACGGTATTAGTTTTATACAGAACGGTATATAAGACATAGCAGAACACACTGCTGTATGAAAATGAGCAGGATTTTAGTACTTTAGTAGACTGTATGAATTTACAGCAATTAGAATGTAGTTGGGAATAGGTGTAACAACATTATGAATAGTGCCTTAATAAACTTTCGTAGTTCTGCATGCACTTCGTTAGTTCTCTATAACATAGCGAAAATCGAAAGTACCCAGGACGACGATGTATTTAGGTCGTACAAGTAATATTATATGTATAGACACTGGTAGAATTTGTACTAATAAGAATTGTAAGTGTAGTACACCTATGTGACGTATTTGGGCTCAGCGACTCGCACTGTTGAGAAAATGAGTGGTAGTACGGAAGTATTAGTATTAGTGCTAGTTTTGAAGGCACATCACATCAGTGGTGATGAAACCCTGGAGAATGCAACAGTCGAGTCAGCATCAAATAAACAAAGGAGTGAGCAGAATGAAAGGAGTGGATTGGAGCGTGGAAATGCAGACTTCTAATCGCAACCATTAAAATAAGTGTCACCAGAGTCTAGTCATTAACCAACCGTCCTTGATTTTTAGTCCAACAGAGAAAGTCAGACCTGAGACAGTTAAACTTTTATAGGGAAACACACAGACGACAGTTAAACACATTCAGCAGCTGCATGTAAAGTAGATCATACTCAATTTCCCTATACCTAACCAAACCAACCATCAACCAATGTACTCAAACTTTTTCTAAAATTATACTCAAACACTTTCCTACAATTATTGTTATTAGTAATGGAAGTAGTATAAGAAATAGTAATAATGCTACATTAAAGGTACAATTAAATTTTGAATTAGTGTAGGTACTTTTTGTTGAAACCTTTGTCTTTGTATACTTTCAGGGAAAATTTAAATGAAAAAGAAAAATTGTAACCTGAACAGTATTTTTCGGTGGTGAACATTCATTGAAAACAATTCTAATTTAAAAATGTCATTTTACAAAATAAATGGCTTAATTTTTACTCTAGGACTTTCTAATAGATTAAATTTAAGACGAAATATAATTTGTGTGTAAATATTGACAGTTTTATAGGATCAGATTTAATTAAGAGTTGAAAAATTATAGATGACCTTTTTACCTGATATTGTGTGTATAAATTATCTCTGGGTTTGGTTTATTTGGAAGAAGACGGATTTGTTTCGAATGAATGAGGCATTATGATTGTTTGAGTAAGTATGGCATTAGTATTGCTGTAGTTACACGATGAAATAAGGAAGGAGACGGTAGATGTTAACTGGAACATGAAAACCTCATGTCAAATGGGTCGTCTTTACGGAGACAAGTGAGCGGAGGAAAAAAGAAGCGATATGGCTCATAAAATTTCGTTGGAATCCCTGTGAAGTGCATGGTAGTCCGTATATATAGGAGTGAAACTAATTAGGTTTTTTAATACCGGAAGACTTGGGAATACATTTTCTTTAGAGACTTGCACTCAAATTCAAGTACTATTACTACAACTCAGGACGACTAATTTTACACGCTATGCATTATGTAGAAAGGAAAGCACATTGGAGCCCCATGCACACAAACAGAGAAGAGTCTGAGACTGCAGTAACTGGGAAACTGCATGACTGAGAAAGAAAAGAAGTGAAGTGTGCCCTGTGTACATCATGCACCGTTTTTGGGTTCGGGGGGGGGATGAGTGTGCACTGAACTCATTTCCACTGAATCTCCTTGTCTAGAAATTCTCAAACATTTTTCATTTTCATTTCCAAGGATTCCTTCTTTACAAAAATAAGTATCGAGTCGTTTTTACTTTAGCCGTTGAACGTTCAATGTTTTGCTATTACAGTGTTACATACAAACGCTCCTGCTCCTCCTAGGCATTCGGATACGGCAAAAACTGAATTTAGAGCAAGCCAAGCGAACTTAACATAGTAAACAACATATAAGCAGGACAAGGAGCGTATACAAGAAGAATCCGTTGCTTTTGTGTTGTGTGTGTACTTTCACATATTTGTACATTCATACGTACACATAGTTTTAAACTTGAGCAAAGAGCCTTTCTTTGTATTTTACGACTCCAGTCTATGCTGGTAGAGCAAAGTGCAGTGTAATAATGGAGTCGTGTAGGTATTATGGTCTGGAACTTGAATTATGTAACATACAAGTCTCTTTCTTCCATGCTGGTATACTTTACTGGGCTTTTATATTGTTCTTAGCTGTGGTATAGATTATAATGATATAGGTGTGGTTGTAGTATATTTAAGTATATATGGCGGTGTGTTGATATTAGCTACGGTTAGGTATTAAGCAGAACTTGAACTACATAGAGCATCGCAGTATGTATTTTCGTGTGTTTTCGCATTTTCTGTGATGTTCCTCCTTTTCTGTATTCTTCGTGTAGTGTAGAATGAAAATCTGACTTTCATCTCGTCCAAGGAAACTGGAAAGGGAAGACAAGAGACGTAAAGAGAGAGAGAGAGGCAATGCCCGACAAGACAAGTTGGGAAAGAAAAGATTCAAGCAAACTGCTATGATCTTAAAGACTCTTTTCCACTTCCTTTCTTGTTCTACAATTCTCAAACTTCATGAAAGATTATTTCCTCCCGCATTCTCTTGTTTCGTGGAACAATTACGAATTGTAGATAATAATATTATCCTCCTCAGCATGGAACACCCCCGAATTCATATAGCTAAAGATTTTATGAATACTCTCGCGTTTTCTCTCTTTAAAATAAAATGAACCGCCGATTCAGGTGAAATTGTCATTAGTCTCCCAAAACATCCTTTCATGCTTCCATTGACATTTCACAATGTCACAACTACCTTTAAGACTTCTGTATAAATTTCAATTGTTTTTGTTGTAGCTGTGGCTTACGAGTTTATAAGTCAATGTAATTTCCTCGGTTCTTATAATTTAAGTTAAATCTTTGTGAATGCTTCTCAATAGAAGTTTAAATGCAAATTTAATTATTGTACTGTGCAAATCTGCAAGATGAAATGAAAGATATTATTTGATGTGATAAAACGGGTTTATAATTGTAATTCCATCCATTAGCAACACGGTGAGTGTACTAAAGTCGAAATTATTGCGCCGAGGATTGTTCTAAGCCTTTATTTGCTAGGTGGAGATTTAAGCCGAGAAAATTATGGCGTGTGTGAGTACAGACAGATTGCGAAAAAGAAAAGCAAGGCAGAAGCTTTACTCCAAGTAAAGTTTCGCCTAAGGATATAAGCCATTTACTTTTAGTAAAGGGTTGAAGTTAGTCAGAAGATCACTTTCCTCTTCAAGCAGAAACAAGAATCACTGAACATATCACAAAATGTACAATTATGTATATTTAGCTTCTGAAACAAAGCCTGGGCTAATGACTAAATTAAAATCCATCCTCTCAGTGCTGAGGCTGCAGAAACGTGTTTTTGGACTTTACACACTAAAAGCACCTTTTAAGTGGCAAAAGGAAGAAAGTCAGGAGAGTTCACAGTTCCTACAGATAATAAAAACAATTTAAGAGCAGCTGGTGGAAAAAACTCACAATCCTGCCATCAGGAAATTCTATTCTTTACCGGGAAATTCTGGATATCTTGGAGGAAAAGTTGGAAAGTTTTTAGATTTCAAAGAATTTGCAATTTTTCACGCGAGTTGCATATTTGTGCCCATAAAATCGGGAAATGTTTTGTATTCACCGGGAAATTCATCAGTAGGATATCAGGAAGAAAAGTTTTTTCTACCAGTGCATATTATACTAGTAGTTGTATTATTGTCAGCGCAGCAGTCTACGAAGGAGGCTGAATTGAACTGCTTTGCTGTGCTGAAACAAGTAAGTTGATGATGAGCGTAGAAAGTTGACATGGTGGATTTTAATTCAATCGATGCAATTGAAGGAGTTGAAAGTTGAACTGGATAAAGTCGTCGTCCTCGTCGACCATAGGGCGATGACCAAACAAAGAAAAAATACTTTTGGACGAGACAACTGGAAAAGAAGGAACGGGAGTTGTTTTTAGTTGAGTCTGTGTTGAATTGTGTACCGGTACAAATGCAGTTGGACTGAATTGAAAGTGAAAGGGAAGAGAGAATGGCCATGGACTTGCCTGTTCTTGCAGAGAGTGGACAAAGTTTGTATCGAAAGGGAAAAAGCAAGGGCAGCATATTATGTGACATGACAAAAGAATAAAACTGCGAAGAAACTACTGCAGTCAGAGCCAGGGCAGCAGACAGAGTGAAAATAAAGTTAAACAAGGAAGGATATACCTCGTTGCTTCTATTGTCCAGCTGATTGTGTCGATTGTAACAAAAGACGACGAGAAAAACAGAGGACGCAGAGAAGAGAAGAAGGAACACACAAACACAGTTCATCTCTTTTAATTGAAAGTATCAGCTCAACATAATAAAATCAAGAGAAAGGCCATGAATGCACAGACTCAGACATATCTGCAAAACTTCGACTTGAACAAGAAGAAGAAGGAGACGAGAGTTCTTCCATACAATTACAACACCGCCACTACTACTGTTATTCTACGAAACAAAACTGCTGGGCTCTGCGAACAGTATATTTTATATAAAGAACATACTTCCTCAGTATAAACACACAGACAGTATATAGTACTCGTGGTTTTCATTAGAAAAATAACTTAGGATTGTACGCTACTTAAGTTTCATTACATTACATCAACTTTTATATACTCATATATATATAGAGAGAAAAACATACAAAAGAAGGTATATAGGTATATATATACCTATATTAGAATATATATATATGGGGTATATAGTGTAAGTGGGATATATGGGATTCTCATGTTGTGTATTCATTACCTACTGGATTTTGTTATTATTGAGCTGAAAAGAGGAAAGTACAAAGTGCAAATGGTATAGGACGGCAGTATGAATGTAAAACTTAAGAAGGACAACTAAACACATTTTGTATGGTTGTGGACTATGTCTTGTACATTTGCTCAATGTTGTGAACATATTGCCATGCTCTCCACGTCAAAAGATATTCTTTCCGGCCTACTTCCATTCTAAGAGAATGTTAACAGGTACATGTGTATACGAAGAAGTAAAATGTTCGTATTTACAGATAGGCTGAGAGAGTTTCTACGAGAAAGTCAGTTTTGTGTACACAGACCTCATCACAAGCTCACTTAATGGTCATCCATGGCAAGGGCCGTCTTAAAACTCTAATTCCTTCCACTTCATATATCGGCTAAATGTTCAGAAATAAAAGTTAGCATGGTCTCGCTATGTGCATAGAATATAGTTGTACTTACATCAACCAAGTTGCTAATAGTCTAATGGAAAAACAAGGTAAAATGTTAGGAAAACATTACGTACTGTAACTGTGTATGCATTACTGTGTGTTTTGTACACTCTGAAGGGACATTCTGCGTTGTGATAGAGAAATAAGAGACTTGAGGGTCTCAGTTGGGTTGGCTGTTTGTTTTTTGTTGAGATTAGCATAAGGAAGTTATGATAATATGGGAAGTGATGACTAAGCTAATGGACAGAATGATCAAATGAAGTTTATTTGTGTAGTCGACTCGATAGAGACAAAGTATTTAAGAGAAAGTGGAGTGCCACAGAGAGAGAGAGAGAGTTGAGTCAGAGATCTGCTTAATGGAAAAGTTCGGACGGCTATTTAAGTAAGTACCTCAGTGGGAAGAGTGTACTTTGCTTAGGTCTCCACTATTTGTATGTGAAGTCTGAAAAGTATACCTTTACTTACTTTTAGTCCTTCCTCGGTGTCCTCTTTCCCCTTTTACTTAAAAGCAGGCAAAGCTCGGCTGTAAGTCTACCGGGCTAATAATATATACGAGAAACGTAGGAGCGGAGTAAGTCCAAGTCACATTGCTCTGTCAGTGCTCTATGTCCTTGTGGATTAGTAGGAATTCTATAGCGGTGTGTAATATAAGAGCGTAGTTTGTCTAGATAGGAATAGTAGTGTAGTGTGTCAAAGCATTAGGACACAAGTCAGAAAATAAAGACTGCTTTACAGATAGTTCAAATTCTGCTGGTGTAAATGGTAAATGTGAGACGACTCGCGGAGGACGAATGAATTGGCAAAGTTATCTTAACTAAACTCAGGCAGAAGTAGTGCAAAGTTGTTGACGACGACGAGACTAACTAAGCTGCTCGGATATAAAGGACAGATACTTGGACCAACACCACCACCTCCTTCTACGTCTCATCATTGTCATTGTCTTCCCCATAACTCCCGCTGACAAAGTCCTATCTAAATGAACACAGTAATTATACCCCATCCAGTCTATATACAAATAGAGTCAAGCAACATTCTACACCATCCACACACAATTCACTTCACACAAAACAAACTTAAACCTACTAATTACTTACCTTTCTCTAAACTACCAATCCATTGCCCAATGTCTAAACTGGAATTATTCAATAATTTATTTACTCCAATCTTAAATCTTCGTTTCATTAACTAAACAAATTGTCTCAAATTTAAATCGTCTATACAGAAACTGCACGTTTTAAATATTTCTATCATTCTGATTTCAAGAGCACTACTCCAATCTTAAATCTTCTTTTAATTAACTAAACAAAAATTACATTAAATTCCTTTAGTAGTTCAGAAAAACTGCTGGTTAAATTTAATGTTTCTATCACTTTGAATTCACATGGAGAAAAAGAAGGATATTCTCAATTTATGGTACATTATGGTATTAACATTCACATAGGAATATTTGAAAGTGGAAAAATGGAAATTGGATGTAATTTTGGATGTGAAACAGAGCGTCTACATAAAAAGAGTCATTTAAATTGTAATGGAAGGAAAGTGGTGGAGTTGGTGGATGGAGAAAGAGGTTATTTATAAGATCAGTTATTATTATGGTGGCATTATGGCGTGGTACGACTACTTTCGAATTTTTGCATTATCCACAACTCTTTTGGCTTGGCTGCGGTTAAAAATGGGATTTGCAGGTAGAGGGAGGAGGAGAGAGTGCTGTATATACTCCGTAACATAATAATAAAGGGTTTTGATTGGAATGCATATCCGGAAGTGGTTTGCTAAAGCTATTACTATTTACGGCCCGATAAATAGGCAATTTAATCCAGAATCGATTGGTAGTAGGAGTAGTAGTAAGTAAGTTTGGAAGTTTTTCTCCAGCACCACCACCACCGCCACTGCACCATGTAATACCTCAGCCCAGTAGTGTATGGCTTGGAGATAGCGACTACAGATTCTGTGCGTATTGTATGTGAGTGTGTGGTTTCCTGGAACACAATAGACTCTTTCTCTCTGAGACAAATAACTCGCCAAAAACTAAATACAAAGAATTGAAGAAAATAAGAGTTTCTTGTTGTTCAGTTTTATGTATCCCAAGTTGGAGTGGTTTTGTTCGTTTCGTTGCTTTTTCCCAGTATCTTGGATGCAATCCTCCTCTCTAGTTGCACAACTATCATCGTACCATCTACCACTACAACTACTTACGCCGTACTCTTAATACACGACTCTCCCAACAACCAACATCTCAAAATACGCACTAACTAACTACATCTACTACTAATACCACTACTTCTAGACATATTATTACTTTTAGACTTCTATATAGAAATATATATATATTTCTCGTTTCATTTGCCATGTTTCTTTTTAGAACACTTTCACTACGGCTTTTATATTTATCACTATTATCACTATGTGTAGTACTAACTAGCAGCACACACGAGCGAGCACTTATAATTTACACACAACATAATATTATACATTATAAGTATAGGTAGTATAGGTATGTATAAAATATTATTAATGCCTATAGAGTTCAAATTGAGAACTCAGCCGAATTTCTCCAACAGATTCTACTACTATTACTACTACTACTACTGATGGTGAAAGAACAGGCATACAGGTTAAAAGAGCAGTGTATTATTTGCGTTCATAAAATAAATGTATTAGTGCAGTTGAACAGTCACGTTCTATAGAAATATATATGTAATATACATAAATAAAATACACACACATGAAACAAAGAATATTTTGTATCGTTTAAGTTTCTGGTGTGGTATTTTGGCAGTTTAGTCAATGCGAGTTGAGTTCTTGCTGTCTGCCAAAGAATCTACAACGTAACTTTTCTTTTTCTCACACACCTATAGCTATAACACACAAATACCATAAAACTGTGTTCAAACTCGACTGCAACCACTTACTCAGCTAAATACAAAAGATCTTTTGCTTTTACTATTGCGTAGTGAAATCATTTATACTAAACCTACGTCCATATGTATAAAGCGCTATAACGCCTGAAAATATAGGAATTGTAATGGTTAATATTATTCGCTATTTGTATTTACCTATAAGAAATAACAAGCTAAAGAGCCACAGACGCAATTATCCATTGTATCTATCTATTGTATGATTATGTGTATAGCAGAAAGTAGAAAGCGTTTAGTTAATGCATACGGACTGACTTAGGAAAACGGTTTTACGTAAAGAATTTTCGTTTAAGTGTAAAACGTTGTATGAAAATGCGACTGTATTTCGTACATGGCAAAGCATCACTTGAAATTTAGTGTTGGCGTAGCACTAGCGTTTACTCCTAAATACTTTTTTGGCTGTTTCTAGTTAGTGGAGCCGTATCTGAACGTGTACGTAATTGTATTGACGTCGTAACTATTTCACAAGTTGTTATAGGAGTCTTTTACCTTACTATGGTATAGCACACGCAATAAGCTTCGTATGCAGTATAAACCTCATCTTGTATAATATCTGTAGTGTGTACGTCTGTAAATAGTCTGTTGGAAGTATCTTGTGGAGATATAGCTTTAGTGCAAATGCCAATTGATGCATGCAATAATACCATGGCATGGATATGCTTCAAATATACTGCACGTATTTTATGTGCGTTCTCTGCTAATGCCACGAAATAAAGTATACGAACGAATCTACACTATTTCCACATACGTATACAGATATATTAGCTAGCATAATATACCTAACCGTTATAGAGACATACATGTATATGGACGTGGGACTAAGGTATAGTGAGACTATGTACGTATACAATAAAAGTACAAGCGGAAAAGCAATTACCATTAAATACAAAGGCTGATTATTTTGTTACTGTTTTGGAGGAGAAAAACAAAGCTATCTGGTTGTGTATTGTGTGGAGGAGAAACCGGAAGAGAAGATGAGTGCACGTTGAGAGTCGTTTCTACTCTCTGGTGTAAAATAGCTCTCTGTCGTATCTCCACATTGCTTCTCGTCGTCACAAAGTATTTTATGAGATCCTATCACTATCCAAATACATTTCTGTCCGTCTGACTGAGAGAAAGAACCACTACACGTATCTCTACAGAATATACACACTGCTACTTCTACTTAACTGCTCCAGTCTATCAACACCATCGCTCAGTATAAACAACTACACCTATAGCTCTGCCTATACTATACCTATAAGAAGAATTACATTTACGCACATACTATAATACTGCAACAAATAACACATAGACACAAGGCACTCTTGATTTCTCTAATATACTTAACCACTTCACTTGACTGTGAATATGTGTAGGAGTCTCGTCCGTAAGGAGAGAGCACCCTGGGTTATGCAGGCAACCGAAAAATAAAAACAGGAAACTTTATCTTATACAATTATGTAATGTCAAAGGACGACTCACACACAATCTTTGGTTTTTCATGCCTTTATAACTCACAAGTGTAGAGGTGAGTGGAATACAAGCAAAGGAACAACGCACACATAAATACTCCGCCTATATACCACGACATTGTCTTTATAAATGAATAGATTGGTTGCGGCTCTCACTTTTACTTGTTACAATGCTACAGTGTGTAGATACAAATGTATATGGGGAATGTCTGGTATCTCCAAGCGTTTTCTTGTTGCAGTGCAACGTTTAAAGGTGGTTGTCGTGTTTGTAGCTGTGTGTCTCCTTATCTTGAACAGGATTGAGAAGTTGATATGAACGAGTAACGACGACGACGAAGATAATGACTTCGACTCTCTCTCTCTCTGTCTCTCAGCTTCCCTTTTCCCACAAGGAAACCTCAATAGGACCATCGACTTTCTCTGGAGGCAATCCGCCCATCTATCAGTGTGACCCGATCTATCAATCTTTCTTAATTATCTCCACTTGCGTTTCTACCACACTTTCCACTAAGCGTTTGCACGACAACACTCTTCATCCTGTCACCTCCGTCAATAATAATAACACAGCAAATTTCATGCACACATGTACTTGTAGTAACACTTTGTTTTATTCATAAGATACTCCTGTCTTTTCATAATTACCATCAAAAACTCTGTAGGTTATTTATGGTATGTGATTTGGCAGTATTAGATTTATTGTGTTACAGTGTGACAGAAAATAATAATATAGAGAGTTTATATAAACAGAAGATGCTTCAGTTGCCTGTTAATTCATGGTTAGTTGAGTAACAAAAGCACGATTGATTTTATTCTCTACAAAATATGTTTCATTACAGATTCTATTTTGTGCCACTAAATGAACAATGTGAACATCCATTTATCTTTTGCTTACTTTTCAATATATTTACAATGTTTAATGTGTTCGAACCCCGTTTAAGTGATATTCTGACACGGAGGAATTTGTAAATCGATATTTGTGATGCTTTAACTTTAAAGAGAAGAAAGCACTTCATTTTCATTTTCAACTCGTGTGTTTTCGTGTCATTCCATTAATTCTCAGCCTTAGTGTATAGAAAAAGTGCAAACACGAAGATTAAATATCTGTTGGGATTTTCGCAGTATCTTCTGCAGACATTTTTGCGAATGATAATGTGAACTTTCCAATAAAATAATTTGAAAAATAAATGTTCTTACTAGAACATTGCTATTCACATTCTTGGTTTAAGCTACAGTACAGTATAAAAATCTGTAAATTACATCAGACAGCAATTGGAGTTGAAGTATTTAACTAGTTCATCAGCCGTTTGACAAAAGTGATTTGAATTGTGTGTGTGATATGAAAGAATTGACGATGGAACATGTATGGTATATGAGTGAAGGTGAGAATGAAGGACAAGCAAGCAGTAGTTGAATGTTGAACGAGAGGAAATATCATGTAAAGTGCTTACGACAGCAATTCATGCCTTTGCATAAAAAAGCGTGTTCATCAAGCCACTTAAACAAAAGACTGTGAGTCGATAAAGACACGTTCACACCACTCGAGTCTGTTCATTGGGTGTTATGTCCTACAAAATGTAATGGGATGTAATACTTTTGATACCCGTAGCATTAGAACAAAAGGCAAGGCTTGCAGATACAAAGAAAGAGCGTCTAATGTTACTGCACGAAATTCTCCAAGACCACTACTCCTACTTCTACAAAGCTACAATCTCTATATGAAAAGGAGAGACTGCAGTGATATAACATGACGCCGTTGCCTTGCGTTGTTCTTGTTGGTTGATGATCTGAAAACGGACAGAAGCCCATATTACCCTACAAAGGAGGAAAATTGTGCATCATATATGCCCATTATATACTTTCATACCATATACGTACACATTTAGACTTTTGATACATGTAAAAGTGTTTTAGACTTTATAGACGCATTTGATACAGTGCCTATTTGTATATAGACCCATGTACGTGTCTATTGATATAGACAGAGCTGCCATAGAAAAGGGAAGGTAAGTTTAATGCATAATGCAAGGAAATCTGGTAGTAGGTGAGCTGTGTTTGTGTATAAACGAAGAGAGACGAGTTAAAATTGATCTGCTCCAGTTTCAACAGTGATGTCATTCATGCCAAATCAGGCAATCTAAATCCTCGAGTGGAGTAGCAGTACATGCAGCCAGACACCGCACACTGCATTCAGTCAAATCCATTGCGTGTGCACCGTTCAAGTCAAAAGAGTCTCAGCTTTTTCCTCCGTTCCACTAACAAACTTCTACCACTCCCGTATATTATATATAAACCATCCACTATCATATATTGGTAGACTTCTACTTTCCCTCCTATCAAGAAAGCAATATTATCTCGTATTCTACTATGACTAGTATATTATGTCTCTCTATTGTAATATTAAGAATGTGGTTCAGTCCGGTGTGCATTATTAAACGCTGCGCACTCACTCTCCTGTTCTTTGTCTTTGTCTAGTTATAAAATGACTATAATATACTTACAGTATAATATGTATATACAATATGTACATTTCTGTATGTACATAATATATCTACTGTATATGTAGTATACTATATGTAGTATAAAATAACATAATGGTAGCCACTTTAAGAAACTTTCTCTATTTACTTACATATACCTCACTCATTCCTTTTCCTTCTGTGTAGCTCCGTGTCAAGTGTCATATTACATATAGGCAACGATTGCTGACGTGACTGACTGTCCATCCAAACATAACGTAATAATCAACGTTTTAATTACTGGTATAGCCATATACACAATTGCAATTAAATTCTACACTGGTTGTAACATTATATAATTATCTACCTGTCTACATTGGGAAATACAGATGTCAAGTAGATTGATCCTTAATACTGATATGTAAATACCTATTTTACTTTTGACGGGATATTCTTTCTATATACACGTACCTATATGATTGTTCCACACAAATAGGATTTTTTGCGTAATCAAGACATAGTAATGTTAAATGACTGCTTATGTTTTTATAGAAAAAGTAGAATATGCTGTATTTGTAGAAAAGTAGATGTTGGAGTTTTTTTAGAAAGACTGGGGAAAATAGTTTTGTTTTAGGTAAATAAATAAAATATGGAATGAAAGTGTATAGTGAAGAGTGAATGGTATGTCGTGGTGTTTCTATAAAGAGAGAGCTTAGCATTAAGCTCTTTCTGGGAATAGTGCAAACGAGGCAGAGAGAGGACTGGAGACAGTAAGACGGTGGTGTGTATGCGAACTAACAAGGAGATGGAATGGAATGTGCCAGATAAAAGAGACAAAGAAAAAATCTCGTCTTATTGTACGTTTGCATAATATAGAGATTTGAGGATTGTCATGTCACACTCTAAGCCGCAGACTTATGTAGGTGTAGGCCAATGCGTTTGGATATTATGGATAGAGACGAATTTATGCACACAGTCAGAGTAAATGCACTGCTGCAGATAAAATATACCAAATCTGTACCAGACAAGTATAGGTAGAAATAAAATAATATTTATTGCCTTCCCACTGCATTAATTGATGGATCCAGGAAATCCACTGTAGACTTTTAAATACTCTCTGTCACAGGGAAAGGAAAAATGGAGTTTTTTATATTCTCAATTCATGCAACAAAGGAGAATACGTCACTGTTTTTTAACTAGACCATATGGAATAAAATCACAATTTATTAACTCGAATTGCAATTTAAAAAATTGCTGAAGTAATGTATATGTGCACACAATGAATTATTGTGTTAAAAAATATACATTGTGGTAGAAAAGTATTTTAAACAGCATTGGCTGGTGGGAAAGCATGGAATTTTAATACATAATACATGAAAATGTTGTGCCTATTTGTTTCGTATCGACTTATTTAGCTTCCGGGTCACAAAAAATGTTTTTATTACTTTTGAATGTGATTTCACCAGGGATGGAAAACAAATCCATATTTTGTGCATGCATTGGATTTGTATGAAAATTGTATTGGTACGCATAATGTAGCAAGAGTATGTGCGGAATTCATTATAATTGCAATAAGATTATACCCACCTACGTAAATCTGCTGGGAAATAAGAAAAGTACACGAGAACACTACATATGCCCATGCATGCTTGTTGTGTGACGAAAATTCTTGTACAATATTTGTAGTAATGTAGCAGTAATGTGATACGGACGCAGCGGATAATAAATACTTCATACATAATGCATGATGAATAAATAAGTCTAAAAAGCCAACGATGCCAACATCCACTGGAGAAAATATTTTTCTGAAAGAGAATATAAGAAGCTATAGAAATTCTGGACATTCCCGTTGACATAATAAATGCTTTTCAGAATAATAAATAAGTTCCTTAGCATTCCAAATTTTTACAATTATAGAGAAACCTTAAAAATGAAAAAATAAAATCTACCTATTGGTTACACAAACAAAACATTTTTTTCAAGCTCTTCTGCAAGAGAGTACCTACTTAACATTAAATAAATACAAGCAACAACGGAAGGAAGAAGGGAAACCGCAACAACATCTGAGAAATATTTACGAATCTACATAATGTAATTTAAAAGTGTACACAAGGCTCAAATATTGACATTGTGTGATTGAAATTGAACAGGTAGGTACTTTATGTAGATATGGAACTTTACTTTCTTTTCCGATTCCTACCCCACCATAATCATTTTATTTTATACTTCGCTTCCAAAAATACATCCATCGTAATAAATGCGTGACTAAACTGTCGTGACGTACACGAGTTCATTGACGTATTTTCCGTACATGAAAACAAACCGTTAAAATATTTCTAAGGTTTAATTGCAAAGAATAAAACAACTTAGATTACCCAAGGTTACCTTCATTTTTATTTCTACTATGCACGACAAAAACACAAATTTTAAAATAGCCGTATTTTGGGGTTCATCGTGATATTCAAGCGAGTCATGCGATTTTCAATTTGTTTTTGAAATAGGTAGCCGTTTGATTAATTTTAATTTGGTTTGTGGGAAGGATTCTGTTGAGGTGGTCTGGAAATTCTTACACCATTCCCATTCTACGTAGTATTAGTGATGTGGTCAGCGCTAATTTTCTTTGGTGCCATACCCAGTCATTGGATATTTTTGGACCATTGATTTCCAGAAATGTTCCGTCCGTAATTGCCTAACAAACAATACCACTCAACCTACAACGAAACCCATAGGTAGAATAAGACAAAACCTTTTTGTGGCCAATTGCATGCGATGTTTATTATTAATCCGTCTCGCGTATTTGATTATTAAACATCATAAGATGTTTACTTAGGGACACTCTGTCTCTGTGTCCGTCTGTCTGTCCATGCACGATTATTTAAGAACGGTTTGAGATAAGTCATTCAAAATTGATAGACGTACTATTACTGAGGTGCTTAAATATTACAAAATTACAATGTTTATTTACACCCGGTTTATGTAGTTTCATATTATGAAAACTAAACAATGCATCACGTAAACATAAGGACTCGGTATCTATTAATCTTATATTTACTATTAAAATGGAAAGTTAGAAAGAACCCGTCTAAAATAAATAAGTTTTTATTCTACGATAGGTATCGTTACATGAAGTGAAATTGACGGGATTTAAAGCAGTGGCGTGGCGGAGGTATATGCTGCCCATGTACATATCATGCAGAAGGGCAGCCTAGTCAAGTGAGATGAAAAGAGTATAGGCTACAATGAACTTAAAGCAACCTAAAATTCGCTCATATTGCAAAAAATAGGTCTTTTTGCGGTATTTTTGAGACAAATTTTGTGTTAACAATCAAACAAAGGCCAAGAGGCATCATACCCGCACCCATATAGTACCTACGGTTTTACGCCCCTGAATTAAAGCCACATATATATTGCGTGGCGTGCACATATAATATTTGTAGTTGTTATAATTCTTGTTCAATACGGCAGTGGCACCTCCTCCTCTCCTTTGTCATTTGTGACTTTCACCGGAAATCAAGTAACTTCAACTGAGGAAAGTAAAATCAACTAACTCATAGCTAATAACACACATGTAGAAATATTACTCCTACAACATCAACGAATGTAATGTGCACCCTAGACATTGGCTCAACTCCTTACCGTGAGTTATAATACCAATACGGGTCAAGATAAACTATACGAACCTATTGCTTAAAACCGACCCACACAAACTGTACTACCTACACACTACACATGTAGTAAATGCCCTATACAAATATTTTATTTTCTTGTAATTGCTACTGTTTCAAGGAATGTGTATAGGAATTTGAGTATGGTATACCATCTTCTTACTGCGCACAGTATTTTTGTTAATAAAAGGACTTCGGGTAAGCAATGGTTAGTTAGTAGCTGAGTTGCTAGTAAATATCGCTAAGGCGGCTCTAAAAATAATTGCAGTTTCACATGCATAAAAGTTTTTACCATCATCAAGCTTCATTTGCATCGAAGCTTCGACTATTATAAATTGCAGGAGCACATGTCATGATCCCGGAGACTTTTAATGCACGTACAATGGAAAGTAATGTATAGCGACATATTTATTGTGCTTTCACTGTTACAAAGCAATATTAATCTCTCAAGTCGACCTACATTAGTCTAAATATCTGTAAACAAGACAAATATAAATAACACAATCAATTCATCGCACATTAAATACTCAAACCACACACAGTCTACATGCAAAGAATTTCTACACCAAAGTTTTTGTTCGGGGAAATGTAAATGTATTTCATTCTGCCTTCTTCCACAAATATCGTGTAGCGAGAAATTAAAAACAAAAACTACAAGTGTTGCAGACTTTTGCTTTTATCAATCATCATTTTTCATTTCAACTGCTTTATGTGTTTCTGGTGAGACAATTACATTTTTCATACGAGCAGACAGGTAGGTATAGAATTTCTTGCAGAGAAGAATGTTTTTAAATGATATGGAATAGGCACAGAGTTAAATAACACGGGTTCGGACTAAGGAGGAAATATTTTGCAAGGAACTCTTTAGGGAGTTTATACAGAAATGCAAAAAAGGAAGTTGGACATATGAATGGAACAGAGTTTTGTGTTTATAAGAAATGTTGGTACTGGATGACGTCCAGCAGGTATGGAAGAATTGAATAATAAAAAGTGTCTGTTGCGACTGTGAGGGAGACAGTTAAGATAAGAAAGGCTGAAGAGGAGAACAGAGGCGGACACAGAGAGGGACGAAGACAGAAGAAAGGCGTGCAGCGATTCAAGTAAATGAAAGTAGAACAGTTCAGCTCAAGTGTCTGTCTTGTGTCCCATTTAGCCGAATCGTTCCTGTAGGGAAATGCTTCAAGCATTGAAAAATAATCGAAAATTGTGTTTGTGCATACCTGGCTTGGCTTGGCAATGTACTCAGAGTGCTGTTGGATTCCGCTGTTTCTGTCTGGGGATTGTCACTCTGAAACAGTTTCTTGGCAGTCGCTAATGCACTGCCCATTGGCAAAGGTGATTTTGGCTGATATGGTGAAGACATGAGATACTCTGCAAAAATTCAAATAAAACAACATCTTTAGTATACACGCAATTTTTTAGACATTTATTATCAACTATACCTTCACAAATTTTGTACCATCAGTATGTATCTTAAATGTATGTGTATCAGTGTGTATAACCTGTAAAACAGGCTTTTTGCACCGAATTTGTTGCACTTGAAATAAATGAACTATGAACTATGGATGTGAAATCTGTCTATGATTCGAAAAAATTAGTTTGTTGTAAATTTTAGGAAACATATTCATCTTGAGTCATTAGGTGCGAAATAATATGTCCGATAAACATTTAAATATAATTTGTTAAATGGAAATGCAAGGACAAAACTAACAATAAGATTATAGATCTAATTTAAGCGTTTGACTGTAGATGATTCATAGTAGTCATCATAATGATATCTCTGATCATCGTGATGATCAGTGTGAGTACAAAGAACCAGGCAAATGTAGTGGATATGGACGACAAGAATAACAAATGTGACAATTTTAGCTAGCATCGAATGAAAATGCTGTCGGAGTCAGTAAGAAATAAAAGAAGAGCGGAGGATTTTATGAGTTTTCCACGATTCTTTCAAAGAAGAGTTCACACGGAGAGAGAGAGAGAGAGACAGCATGGAGAAGGACTGAGACAGGCAGTGTAGGGTTATAATGCTTTTATATTGTACTTATGTGTATAAACATGGAGTAATATAAACAGACAACAATTCTGAATTGACTAGACAGTGCAGTGTGTGTAGTCAGAAGATGAATACCATAAAATATACATAATACATAAACACTACACGACATTAGAGCTAAAGCGCTATACTGGTTGGAAGAGGAGAATATATAGCGAGGACAAAAGGAATAAAATCTCAACTGTGACTTTGTCTATGGAAGGCATAAAGCAAAGAGATGAAGGCACAGAGAGATGTTCCATATTTGTGTTTGGTTGGTTGGGTAGACCAGAAAATAAATTAATGTCGTGTGTGTATTTCTAATAGGGAACTTTTTATTTCTTTATTGCTTCCTTTTCAGTCAACCGTGTGTCGCGTGGTTTTAGTTTCTTTGCTTTCTTTATAAATATAAATAACATACTGAATGCACATATTACAATATTTCGTGCGTACTTAAAGAAAGTTATTACTTATATACCTAATACCTAGGTGTTATAAGTCTCAACCCCACACAGCGAGCGGCTACCATCAACACTACAGATATATACTCCATATAAATACAACCCCTGTACTATACGCATATAAATACGTATAATAATAATATTATGAGATCTTTCTGCCTTACTATAAACTAGAATTGTATAGTACACACCATTGTATAGTGTGGTATCACTGCATGCATTAAACGTATTATATATATACACGATTTACCTCGAAGAAAATATACGTGAGATATGTAAGCATAACCTTTTTATATAGAAGGAAGCGTTCTGTTGTAATATAATAATATAAGTTCGGTGTGGGTTTTCTTTGCCTTGTTCTGTGCTTAGCACTTGTTAGTTATCATAAGCCACATCATCTATAAAGTGTTTCTTGTCTACCTTACGGCCACTTAAATTTTTTATGAACGTCTGATTTATGAGGGTGCTGTCCTGTACAGATATTATTTCCCTTCTCTCTCTCTCTCTATAATATTCCGTCTAGTTTAATTTTCTCTACTCACAACTTAGTTCCTCTATTCCATTTCATCATTCTGCATCCATCCAACAAGCATCTCTCTCTACTTTTATCCTTTTTTGGTATGTGGATCTGTGTATGTTGGTACATACTTACTGTGTGTTATTGCAACCACTATTATGTACTCCTATACTAGTACTGTCCTTCTTTTCTGTGTGTATACGCGTATCCGACTCTAACAAGGAAAATATTCAATCCAACCACCATGCACCACTCAACCGTATCATATCAACATTTCTATGCATACTTACTACTTTACTTGAGTGTATTTTACGTACTTTACTTGTGTGCCAGGTACATAGAGATATAATGCAGTAAAAAGTAGTGCATTATGATAGAAGCCTGCTACTATTACACTTGCCAAGATTTCCTACGTATATTATTTAGTACTGATCGTTACTTATTGTTAGTATCTGTATGTGCACTAAGAATTTTAGTTCCCGGAATGTTCCGGATAGATGTGAGTATTATTATTGTTCGTCTCGTCAAGCTTATAAGCCGTTGGTTCCATTTACATGTCATGGTTGTTGTAAGTTGTATACGGCGGTGATTCCTCATCCTCCCTGCCATTAGCTAGACTCTTCCACGATCAATCCACAGAGATAAAAACAATTCAGTGCATTTAATGAAAAATCTTTTGTGTCGTAAAACCAAGGATCTTTGCCTATAAACACTAATGGGCTGCTTCTACATGCCCTGTACATCCCACACATATACACACACATTTCTACCACGCTAATATTTTACACGTGTATATGTGCTAAACACTTGTCCCTATGTATATTACATGCATTATATGAAAGAGAAAAGGTTTATACGTTTATAGCTTTTTATCATTCGAGCGTATCACATGACATGACTAAGCTCTCTCTCTCTCTCTGTCTCGTGTCTATCTTCTTTGTTCGTGTAGCACTGTAGTTGAAATTGCAGACTATGCAGATACGTTTGGTTAGTAATCTCCTGCTTTTCTCTATTTGTCCAATGATTCGAAAAGAAAAGACCAGCATGAAGAAGACGAAGGAGATATGAGAAAAACAATAAGAATTTTCATAGCATGGCTTTCTCATGGCACATCAGACACAGAGCTCAGAGCGTGAATTTTGGTTATCCTAAGTAAGAAGACACTTTCATCTGAACTCATTCTTCCCGGTGACTGCAATCCGTCAGAGTCAAGTCAATTTGGGCAATTGGACGGAGAAACTTAGTCAGCGTCGTAGTTTCATACTACACGACAGATATTACATCTACATACATATAATATGGGTTAGTTTTACGGCACTTTTCGTATAATATTTTACTCCGTGCACTTTCCACTCGTATAAAAATATGACGAGAGACTATGAGCAGTGTTTGGAGGAGCCGTGGCTCAGTAAGTACCTCTATATGAGAAAAAACTACCGGGAAGACTACAGGGCAGAGAGCGAGAATGTTTTAAGCAAAGTAAACTTTCACAGACGAAGACTTTACCAGGGACACATACCTATAGCTCCGATTATATTTCCAAAGGACTCTACTAGCACTACCTGCCTATTTCTTCCTTCATTTTACCTACAGCAACGACTAAGACGACGACTTGGACGACCAACGTTTCCACATTACAATATTACTTATAAGAGCAGCAGCAGGAGAAAACCATGCAGGAGTTTTGTGTTGGAAAGTCATCTGTACTTTTTGAAGAAAGTTCTTGGGCTTCTCTCATGTTCTCTGTGAGGTATAAAGCGTCTCTACTTCTGAAAGTCTGTGTGGGATGCATGCTCCGGCCCTAAATCGGCCCTACCTAATCGTCTGAGCAGAGCAGGTGAAACTTATTAGGTATGAGGTTTTTCAGTCTTGCAGGAAATGGAAAGTCGTTTCGTTTATGTGTGCTACGCCATGACATGTTAAATACTCCTAGCTGCATTTGTATGTGCATCTTTCTATAACAACTACACTAACTTGAAACGCAACCTTTTCTTTCTTTACAGTTACACAGCTTACTCTGCTAATAATTGTATTATGGTTTGTAATAGGATTCGTAAGATTCGTCCCACATACATTTCTTTTGATACCGTTAATATAAAAGTCCTTTACTAATTTTTTTTAAACATTTTACTGAAGGTATAATAACGTCCTATATTTAATATGCACATAATCAGCTTAGTATTTGAATCAGACGTAAGAAGTTATCAAAAGGGAATTTTGTATCTACTATGTCGTTGTTGTATTTCGTTTACCATAAGGAGCATTTTGTATGTGGCAGTTGTATTTGTATATAATATTTCTGGGCAATTAATTGTAGGCCAATAGAGAAAGAGAGATATCTATGCGAGTAATCATATTACGAGGTAATATTCTGTAGGATAAGGCAAAGTCAAGGGAAAAAGAACCGTCTGTCTGTGTGTAGTTTCTTTGTGTCTTTTGTGAAGCTTTAAGTTTAGTTGAAGTGAGTAGTGGCCTCGCCTCGTGTGGGTTCTTTCCCATTAGTTTTGTAGTCTGTCTGAACTGAAGCCTTTACAAAAGTCTTGTCGATTATATAGGCATCGTGCACATTGTATGTGTATCTCAGCTATGCACTTAAAATCCTTTCAGACACAGTACACACATTTTAGACCGAAATAGAGATCAATCAATTCAACCAGCAGTCGAATTGAACCCTGTATAAGAACCATGGTCTAATGGAATATACCTATACGAGGAAATAATGGAGTTGTACAAATGAATGCCGTGTATTTGGATTATAGATTGACTCAAGAAAGAGTACCTTGCTTACATGAACCGATTAGTTATACAAAACGCTATAATGTGCATTACCTGACTGACTCAACGTATTTATATCGACTGCTCTGGTTTGTACACCAACAATCAATGTTGTAGTATGGAGTAAGACTCTTTGTGTTCCTTTGTTGCTTATTGCGATGCTTTATATTATTATAGTATCTCTGGAGTGAGACTCATGCCAAACTTAGGCACTGCATTATTAAGTATCGTAAGATACTTTATAAAAAGACTGAAGCTGTCCGTCCGTCCGTCCGTCCGTCTGT
>JABASD010000154.1:0-112717 GCA_019776165.1 Pogonognathellus flavescens
TTCTATGTAGAAGGAATGTATGTAAATGTGTTGTAACGGTTGTAATTAAAATTTTGCAAACTACGAACAGAATCATGGTTGTTTATAAGTTGACTACACTTGAATGAATCACCCCTGTACCTATAAAGACATCGTAGCGATCGTAGCTTTTTTCTTGTAAGTATCTAAGTGCTCGAGTTATAATTTACTGTGCATATTTTGATGACGTAAACGTAATGCTACCTTTTAGGTAAATTTCTTGCAACTGAGGTATATAAGTACTGACTCCGTGAACGCAAACAAATTTGATACAGTTACAAAAACAGGACAGGCACACAGGGCAGCTCTTTATGTAACATGTTCATCTGCATTTTAGCTAATGTGACACAATAAAATTATCGTGACTCTAATAGCATGAAACGAATGGGGGAATCAAGTTTCCGCTTTCATCTTGCTTTTGATTTCTCTCAGGTCAGGAGAGTCTCTGTTTCACCGGCTAAAAACAAAGCTCATTTGACTCGTATAATTTGCACCTGGTGCTATCTGTATATGTATTGTTTGTACATAGAGGCATTGTTGTTGTGTGAACTAAATTTCATTCAATTCATTGTCATCATCAGCGGTTACAACAAAGTTTGACTTTACTTTCTGTTTCTGCTACATTGCATTTTGTTGGAGGACTCATTCTCCTACTACTGTAGTATGTCTCTATTAGTAGTAGTAGTACAAGTACGGGGAATCTGAAGCGATCGTGTTACAATGCATACTGTACACTACCTTACACTGTTGTGTACTTGATAATACATTTACATGCACATTTACATGCTCTCTCTGGCAGCTGCATTTATTTCAAGTGCTACGAGTATACCTGTATACTACTTACATGTGTTATTAACTTTTATCTGTCCATCTCATCTATATGTAGAGTGGAGAGCGTGTGTTTGTCAGTAGCACAACTGGAAGTTAATTAACTTGGGGAAATAGATACGAACGAACGAAACTCTGTGAAGTACTTCAGTCAGCCAACCAGTTCTAAATATACAGAGGCAGTAGTGTAAATATATGTTCATGCTTTCCTTTAGTACTAGAAGCCCGCTACAGTAGTACATTCTCTTAAACCATTAGTTCTTATAGGTACACATACATATTAGAAGAGAAAGAAACATGCAGGCAGTAGAAAACAGAATGAGTTTGTTGTGTATGATGTAGTTGAGTCCCGTAGGTATGTTCGTTGGCGTTTGGTTGGTTGGTCATACAAATTTCATGTCGTTTCATATCATATCGTCTACTAGTATCATGTAATAATAATATAATAATTCGTCTCAGTGTGAGTATATTATTTCTCCGTGTGTGTGCACTTGTATTCACGTTGGGCCTGTTTGCCAGTATTCGTATCAGATTTACTTCGTATTATGGACTGCTGCCACTGTTATGCACTCTTGTGTTACGGCAACCTTCAATAAGAACACAATATGGAATTTGCTTTCTCTCATTACGCTCTCTGGATGGATAGATTGGATGTGAAGAGAGAATGGTGTGTGTGAAACAGAGTCCGGTTTAGTTTTCTGTGTATGTGGGTTATGTGTATTGTGAGGCAGTGCATTATTTCTAGATTAAATCCAAAGTTGAGCTCATGTGTATTCTATGGAATAATGAAATTCTTCCTGTAATTTCGATTATTCTGCAGGAGAAAGGTAGACTCACTCACAGATAACTTTCTATTCGTACTATTTACTAGGCGTGTACACAATTTCGTATGAATATGTAGCATCATTGTATGTAGGCGTATAATAAGTAAGTAAGTTTTAGCACAAATGCAAGGATTGTTGTCTGTTAGTAGAAAGGTATTATTAAGGGATATACCTACTGACGGCTGTTATTATCACATCTTGTACTGGTTTGTATGCTTTCATATGGATAGTAAAATTGTAACATAATATTGCGATTAGGATTGTGTTATAGGTAGTGTACTATATATTTAGGTTGTATAGCTGTAACTTTAGAGTATGTATAATCTCACAGCGAATAATGTACTTCGTGTGTGTGTGTGTGTCGTTGAATCCAGGACAAATTGTGAAAATGGATAATAATACCACACACAGAGCGAATTCAAGCGGGTATATCTGCACTCCATTCTTGTGTGTATTTATTTTTCAGCTTTCATTTTATCCTGGTTTTATTTGAAAATTGAGATGAGGTTTCCTTTTTCGTAAGAAAAGGTTTTGGTTTAATGATAAGCAACCGGAGAATTTGCAGATTGCAGAAATATTATTGCAAGCTGGCTTTCTCATATTTCACAAAGACTACTAGGTTGATTTTAGTTTTTGTGGTTTTAGATTGCTCATCACGATTGTATTCTATTCTTTTTTGCTTTCTGACTGCTTTTGTCTGTTTATTGAGGGAAAATAGACAGACAAGTTCGAATACAATACACAAGCATTCAGAGGAAAGTTCTTTATGTGCAGTATGCACGAAACTTGAAAACCGTGAAAGACCGTTTCACGGGTGAATGAGTTTGCCTAGATTCCTTAGGCACGCAAGTATTAGTATGCAGACAATATTACGAAATGTGAATTAATTTGATGGTTTTTCAGGTGGAAATTTACTTGATATCAACCTAGAAGATCAAGAGCTACAAGAGGCAGCAACTAAAATACAAGCTGCTTTTCGAGGACATCAAACTAGAACTAAATTAAAAGAAAAGAAAATGGCCCAAGAAGAAGAAGTCATTGATATTGATTTGAATGATCCAGGTAAGTAATGAATACTAACATTCCTGTGAATTGCACTTTTGTTCTCCATCGGGCATGTCGCTATCTCAAATTTTATTTCATCAAGTTTGCCTTCGCATTTCGATACAAAAAAGGAATGAAAAAGTATAATAAGTCGCTTGTCAAATATTTAAATCTAATGTTGACTTTCTCTGGCCATGCTATTTATCCAAATCCATGTCAACTGACGGCTTTTCCCACTACATGACGTGACATGACTTGAGTAGACTTCTACTACAGATACTTTTAACGTAGACATTCAACTACTCTCAACTTTATATACTTCCAACGTATACTTACGACGGAAAGAGCGACGTAACTTGACTTGACATTACTATTACGTTAGTACGATGTGTGGAGTGCAAATGTAATTTATATTACCTGCTGGTTCTTCTGTGACTGAGGATTCCTTTTTATTCTCCAGCCTATCTTTCTTTCCATGTGTCACTCGTTGTAGTCGTAGTCTTATTATTACTGAACTTTATTTTCAGTCAGCTTCATATTTCATGGACTTCATGTCGCCGCATAGTCTCGTCTCCTTCGTTTCTGTTCACAAACGGCTGCAAAAGACTTGGCTTTTTTCCTTTGGTAGTCAACGTGTATAAATCTACATTTCTTTCTTTCTGTGTACTGTACATATTGTTTATTAGGCTACTGTGTGTATATAATCCATAATAATAGTTCTACTTTTTAGTTGCTAAATCTAATGTTTTTTCTATATTCTCTCCACCGCAGCTACTGAATGAACTGATTCTAGTGTAAATATAATGGTGAAATTGTGTTGCCCTCAATGTTTAATACATAAATTCCACAGGCTTTGGTTTTTTCAACTGTCGTGACTACACACACACATACATAGTTGATGGTATGCTTCAGTTGGCTTAACTTGTCTGTCCAATGTCGTTATGATCATTAATCAATTCGCCTGAAACATTTCAGGTCCTTTTCTTCTTGAGTAGACCTGTTATTTTGCCAACATCAGTTGGCCACATTATTAAATTCCAGACATGCTACTTTATAACATTTCCTTTCAAGTGAGCTATATTCGCTACTGCTCCCTTATTTTTTATTCATGCGGGCATCTCAAAAACATTTCTGTGGAAATTATTTAATACTGTATGAACAAAGAACAGAATTACATTGCAATATGCAAATTACTCATACGTGAATGAAGCAATTCCATTAAAGTTCCATTTCATTTCATACGATTTTTCCCTGACAAATAATATAACACACACAATCCACGTCAACCTTTTAAGTTCTTTCTCTGACCTTTTGTATATGTGAAGCACTTACTTAACTTCGGGAGGAAGGTGATTTACAAAATTAACTAGATCCGCTCCCACTTGCACTATTACTTTAATTGAATCAGCTTTTTGTTACCTAGCTAAACAATAACATGTTTTACTAATAATATATAGGCAGTAACCCCCTATATTAAATGCATTTGCTATATATTCATTTGCCTATATATAACCATAATAATAAAATTACTTCTTTTTAGCTCTGTTAAGAAATTATTTCTTTGTGTATTGTGTACCTACTTAAAAAATACTACTAACAGTAAATCTATAAGCTTTCCGTGTTACTTACTAGTTAATTGTACTAATTTTATTTGAATACTTAAACTCTATTGCTACTAATATGAATGGAATAATGTTCCTCTATACTTATTGTACTAAAACAGCATGTATGTGTCTAAAAGCTTGGTAAATGGCATCGCAACAATTTTATCATTTACGTAAAAGCTGCAGTCTGTGTCCAGTTTGAATAAAGTTACTAAATTATTACGTTTGTGAGATAGCTGATGGGTTTGTTTACTTTTTCTGAGCTGTCTGTTCTGTGTGTGGCTTCACTTCGTTTCGTATATAAATACCTACGCATTCTCATACGCTACATGCATCGGAGTTCATCGTGGAGCTTCACCTTGTGTAAATAGCAATCTACTCAACATGTCTGTGTATTCCTTGTGTTTGTTACAGAGGTGGGTCATGCTGCAACCAAAATTCAAGCATCTTTCCGTGGTCACAAGGCAAGGAAGGAAGCAAAGAAGCAGAAAGACGAAACTGAGCTTAGTGAGGAGCTCGAAAAGCTGAAAACAAACAAAGAAGTGAGTTGAGTGTCGTTTGAGTACTCTTTACTTACTCTTTTAGTCGAGTTGAGTATTACGTGTGTGTACTACTACTACTCCTACTAAAACTACCACTACCACTACTCTTCGACTGTCTGAGCGTATCTGCAAGCGACAGGAATCTGTTAGAGATGTTAAAAGAAGGAAAGAGAGAGATTCACAGAGGAAAAGAGTAAAAGAGATAGAACGAAGTGCAACCTATAAGCTAATACGTACAGCAATCCCAACATTCTTTCTCTCTTTCTTCGCTTTCACCTCCAATGCATATTGTATAACATTGGTTTCCTAGTCTTTCTATCGTTGTTACTTTCAAACCCTTTTATTTTCACTTTCGGTATTTTTCAACTTTACTACTACTGGAAAGTCACTACCGTTTTATATCTTTCTGAGTGTACTATGCACTTCTGAATATCGTGGCTTTTGTATATGCATTACGGGGAACTACTATGGAAGTTTGTGTATGTGACTACGAGTCATTATGAAAGTTCAGTCGTTCGCATGATGGTGAACCTCATGGAAAGCAGAAGAAACGAAAGAGAGAGAGAGAGAGAGAGAGAGTGTTGCGGTCCCAATGGTCTTCCAACTTCCAACTGCTCGGCCTGGTTTTCTTTCTACTTTCTCTGATCCGCATAACTATGTGTTGATACGAATTTACGTAAATAGTATTTACGTCTTTTAGTACGTATGTCCTAGTTGCAGACGGACTACACACGATTTGCCTGGGGAAAATGATACTTTATTTCTAAGTCGTGCTTTGTCTGTCAACGTTTTTCTTCGTCTTTTCCTCAGCGAAATCTTGACATTCTAGGGGATTCCTTATTTTACTTTCTGTTTTTACTAGTTCATTTCTTTCTTTGTACCTATATATAGGTATGTTTCTTTAAGCTTTAAGTTTCTGGTTACATTTTGACTTTCTTTCTTTTATTTCTCCACATTCAATCTCTTCGAAGTGATGTCAAGAATTTAATTCGGAAAAAGTTTAGTTTCCTCTGAATGCAGTGCCTGGCAGATATTTTCAATCACGTAATAGCAGCGTGGTTATCTGAGGTGAATTGATCCAAGGAATTTTAAAATGGAAATACTAATCATCAACCTTTAAAGAATTCCTGTAGTATATGTCTTTGTTAAAGTTGTATCAATCGTAGCAGTAGTAGTAATGTACTTATCTTGAGGAAAGGTAAGAATTGTGTACTGTATAAAGGAAAGCGGTTGATTGTTGTCATATATGACCAAAAGGCTAGAGCACGTAAAACGTAAAATGGAATGGATGAATGGAGAGAGAGATGTGTTGGAACTACCTAGGATTCGCATCAATGTTCTCTAGCGTTTGAGGTCAGACGCTGTTTGAGATGTCATTACAAAATTTCTTTGGTGATAGCGTTACATACCTACTTTGCACAGAATGTAGCAAGGTTTAACCAGAAAGGATCTAGTGGTAGTAGTCAAGTGAGAGAGAAACGCAGTAATGTAATAATGTTAGGTATAAGAAAACGTTACTCCTCCAGATAGTAACGTGCTTTTCTTCTTTCTCCTTGTTTCAGTCTTGTTCGAGCATCCGGTCTTCTTATCCTAAGATCAACTTCGTATCTTTCAGATGACTTAAGTTCAATTCAGTTTACTTCTTCACAGTTTTCAGATATATGCTGCTAGCAAGAGGCTGGAGTAATAGTTACATTCTTCTGTAGATGTGAATCACCTTGTTATTCTATTCATTTTATCCAATTTAAGAGCAAAAGGCAAGAAAAGTGAGTCAGGCAGAATATCCACTCTTCCTTATTTCCCTTGATATCATATTATTCTGAGAAAGGCACATGCTGTTTCAGCCACAATGATTGTATCCCATATTCCACTAGAAGTATGCACCATCAGATATTTTTCCGAATAGTAAAAGACCTGCATATTGTAGTAGTAGTAGTAGTAGTAGTGATGAGTCTAACCCTATTGTTAGCAATTTCAACCAAAGTAGAAAACCGAACGCGTTAAGAAAATTGCGTTCAGATGGAAATTGAGAAACAGCAAAAGCACAATGAGCGAAAAAGCTAAAAGGAATTTGTCTGAAATTATGGCAAGGCAAAAGGTATGAAGAAAAGTATAGACATTATTTTGTCCCGCTTTCTCGAACACTCTCTTTTAAATAGTAAAATTCTCCTACCTTCCACATTACACAACTTCAGAAATGAAGTTGACTTTGTGCATCATTATTCTACTGAATCACTCTTCGTGGTTCTCTGGCACGTTCTTCCTAAAGCGAACATTTACGTAGGATGTCTGAATACCAGTGCAGTCAGTGCCCGGTAGTTTTAGTTGTTAGTTAGGTACTTTATATAATTACTCCTATTGCTACCACATTATCATTTCATTCATGTACAGACAACGTCTACTGTATGCTTTTCATATAACACCATCAATAATTCAGTCGTTCAGAGTAGTACGACTACGAATATTTAGTATTGTGCAATTTTAGTATATACTTCTCGTTCAGATGCCAGTTCAATTGTTGTACTACGAGGAAATTATCTCTTTTACATTTGCGGGTAGTATACAGTCTATGTGACCTCTGTATTTAGTGGTAGAATATAATAGGAGCTACTTTTTGATGAAGTCAGAAAGGATCTTTTTCACTGTTCGGTGCATCATGCATGTCATTTTGATACGCCAGACTTAAATATCATAGAAATTTCTGACTCTTTTCTTCCTCATACATAAAGACCAAATGGTAATATGATTAAAGTTTTCTCCCATTACAATGAAATGGAGTCATGTTATCTTACTCAGCATTATTTCCAGCTATGTGAATACTTCACTGACACAATGTGTTTAAAAAGTTCATTGAGTAAAGCTTTTACCCACATTTTCCATAATATACTTAAAGTCTTTTGCAGAAATTCGAGTTAGGTATACAGGGCCATGCCATATACGTATATGATGTGTACGGATATTGCATTGCAATAATGAAATTGAAGAGTGGAGTCTTTTGGAGTGCAGTAAGTTACGTATACCACGGTTATGTCTGTATTATTACCATTAGGGTAGGACATGATATTTGGTTTGTAATTTATTGATTCCTGAAGTTTCAATTTTTTTAAAAAAGCTCTGCTTTTGTTCGAAAAAGTTCATTTTGTTGGGAAAGAGTGATTCATTGGGGTTAGTTGCAAATGGCATGTTTTTTCTCAATAGCGAGTTTTGAGTTAAATAAAATACTGAAGAACAAACGAACTGTTTTGAAATTTCAAGCGAGAAAGTTATGATTGAATGCCTACATTGGGGGAAAATATAGGACGAAGCAAATGGAGACGATGGAAGGGCCATGACCAAGATAGACGAAGGCATTTATGTATTTTATGAACGTAGTGTACGTCATCAAGCAAAGTAACTCTGTGATTTCACTGTGTTTTCTTCTGCCCTTTATTTTGGCTCTGTGCTCTATTGTTCATTTTACTTTCAGCGTCTTACTGTTTTGCTATCTCTCCATAATATGTGCGTGCTTACAAAGTTAAATCATAAGAAAAGAAAAGAAATAGGAAGAAAAGGAAAAGCATGCCAAGCCAAAGCAAACCAGTCTAACCTAATAAACAAGAACAACTCGACTTGTGTCTCTCTCGAAGGAAATTTTTATAGTCTTTTTAAGAGTCTAGAAATCTGACGTAGTGGAAAAAGCTGGAATGGTCTAGTCATTTAGTCTGCTACAGAAACTGCAACTACTACGTTGACTATGTGGACTACATAATATTATGAGTGTGTCCTTATAGAATATCTACTGTCTACTGTCAGTCTACTGTGGTATTGGTATTAATATACAAATTATACGGAATTATTTAGTATTTCTATGTATAGTATACAGAAGTATTCTGTATTTGCTATTACAGAACAAATACTATAGAGTATGTGAGGGAGGGGAGAGATGGTTGTAGAAAATAAATGACTTTATTACAATGCGACGTTTTTTGTGTGTTTGTCTGTCTGTGGTGGTGGTATGGATCTGATCTGGTAACTGAATGAAGTCGGAAGAGCTGGACATAGATTTGACCGATCCGGAATTAAACAAAGCAGCTACTAAAATTCAAGCGCAATTTCGAGGACATACGGTAAGAAAGCCTGCGGACAAAGAAGGTGAAGGCAAAGGAGACGGTAAAGAATGAAATCCTACAGATCTCGTTATTTCTAGCACCAACAGCGTCTGCAACAACGTCAGCCTCACCATTAACACCAAAAATAACAATTACCACTAAAAACTACATTACTACATACATCAGCCATAACAGCCACAGAATAATTAATATAACTAATTTAAATAAACAAAACTATGACTAAATGTAAGTATACATAAAATACATACATAATACATAAAACAACAATTTCTTCTATTTAATACAATTAACTACTAATTACCTACTCCACTACTACTTTACTCTATACATTCACCACTGATCTCTATTGTATTATTCATCGAATCAAAAAAACATTCCACTTCCCAACTTGGGTCTGTCACTTCAACACATGCGAAACAGAATTTGAGAAAAATTAAGTCAGTACAACAATACAACAACATTCCTGTCAATAGGTGATTCATCTGTAAATTATAAATTACATCTGTCTGTGTATAAGTACAGTATAGGTATACTAGTAGTCGATAGATAAAATTATTCTCATTTTAAGCCAAGATTTCATAAATATTTTTCTTATATTATCATATAGGTAAAAATTTTCCCTTGAGTGCATTTCAGAAATCCAAGGGATCACATTTTAGTAAAAGTTATAGACAGAGAGAGAAGAGACCTAAAAAAGGAAGAATGTAAATTCAATCGGATAAAAACACAACCATCGAATCCATTCCTCGGATATTAGATTCTTTCATTAGCAAAGTAAATACCATAAAGGGCAAAAAGCCACCATAAATAAACCGAAATTTCCAAACCGAAAGAGAGAGAGAGTTCTACTAAAAGACGCCCACATCTTATCGTTCAAACTTTGTGAACTGTACATGCCTAACTGTATTATCCAACTTGAGTTTCCTTTGCTTTACTATACATATACTTATACTACTGCAGTATACCACACAGATATAAAAACATTTACAAAGTACAGTTAAACCAGTATCGTCCATTTCGCTATTTCTGTACAAGAGAATAAGTATACGCTCTAACTCCGCTGTCGTATTTATGTAACGCGCATAAAGCTACAAATTACTGAAGCCTTTAGATACTCTGTGTACGAAAGTAAGTTGCCAAGTGTATAATACTACATACATACATTTCTGCTAAAATACAAGAATTAGTATACAATTCTACTTACCAATTGTACCAAAGTTGCCATTTACAAATACTCTTTTCTTCTTATATATAGCAGCAGCATTGAGATTGACTTGCAAACGAGAATGTCGAACGAAGTTGCCTTGTACTTGTACTGTACGTAGTAAGTAAGTGGAGTAATAATGACATACACTTACGATACGATGACTGTTTTTACGGCCATTAAGAGTGAATCAATGCTATGTTACGTAATGTCATTGTTTTCCTACACAATTCGAATGCTTGGAGAGTGTTCTTCCTTCTTACCCACGCGCTTCGCTAATATTCTTGTAGCTGGACGTACAAATTGCCATTGAATATTCTACAACACGCCAAATGAAGGTAATATTGGAAATCAAAGCAGTTTCGCTCTCGTTAACTATTAACTTACATTACAAGTCACTAATAGTAATAGAGTGCTATAGAGTACTATAAAAGCTACATTAGATGAGAGCTTTCCATGTTGTTGTTGTTGTTGTGTGTACTCATAGGACTTCTCTTGTGCTATTGTGAACTAACTTTCTGAATTGTCAATTAGGATCTATTGTTATTCAGGTTAGGTAGCCGGTAAGCAAACGTCTGTGTACCTTCTTGTTGAATAAATATGTATTCTCAGTGGGATTGCGCGCACAATTCGTAGATCTTCCAGCTCCTACTACTCTTAAACACTACATAATAATCGAAACGTAGAGAATTTGAGTGGATAGTCGTGAATTGAATTCCGTGTTTCCATACATCCAGCCAATTTCATATACGTACGTAGTAATTTCGGTGATACAAACAGACTACGAGCAAATATATGGCGAATCATTATACTTACTGATACAAGTTAGGTATACAAGTAAAGATACGCATTGTAGTATCCGCCATATATTTTGCTAAATTTGAGCGCTTTCGCTATGATGTAGTTAGTGAGTATTGAAAGGATTCTAAAAGCAAGAAAGGAAATGTCCGTATACAAAGCGTCACTGTGAATACTTACAGATTCACCTAGAAGTTTCTCATTGGCCATTCAATCCATGTTTGCCTTGAAAAGATGCAAAGCATGGCATACCAACAAATAATCAGTGTAAGAGTATTATCGAACAGGAATATATTAACAAAATGTATGAAGTTAAGTATAATGCAAGGAAATCAGCTCGACAAACAGTCGCTAAACAACAATTACTCAACCTACAGTGTTGTTTATATTTGGGAACGTTCGTTTAAGTTGAACAGGAAGGATTTTCAACGAGGATGCTCAAAATATTCACTAGAGTTGTAAACAACTTGTTTTTACGGGGCTATATGAGTCAACATCTAAACCGCAAACATGTATTGTCCATCAGAGTTTCTTTGGTGTGGATTTAGGTAGAATTCAATCCGACAATAGCAAATAGTGATAGAATGAGAACTACTCTAGGTATTAATTTCATTACTAAACTGAGCCTTTACGTAAATAATGATTAGTATGGGATGTTATGTTATATGTAATCTGTAATAAATAATATACGACCACAACTATAAAACACACAATTCGCGAGAAATTTAATTTATTTACTTGGAAAGATCGAAAGCCAGCCACACCCAATGGTCAGGACAGAAATCTAGCAATAATTATATAGACGCTGCTACTAGGAGAGATAGAACAAAGTGTGTTTGTAGCAGAAAGAGCCAGAGAAATGAAATTGTAGTTATTGTGGAGTGTATTGCTATTATGCTATTGTATACGTTGGACGGGGCCATTAAAAGAGAGGAAGCCAAGTGGATTAGTTTAGAATGAAATGGTGTATGTTTGGAGTATACATGGGGCATGTAGCTAAAGGACTTTTTCCGCCAATCTTATTTACGACCGAGTAAATATCCACGGGAAAATTCATATGGCATTAGTGCCTGGTGCTTTAGTTTTAACTTATGTACTTACACCCTGAAAATCTGAAGGAATGGACGTACGTTACGTAAAGTGTAACGAAAGTAACTAAACTGGCTTACTAATGGGACAGCCTTAGAGTCCTTTAGGCAAAGTATGGAAAACGAGGTCTTAACTGATGAGCTTTACTTGAGTTTTAACTCAAGTCAACTCGAATTCATGTTAAACTCATGCAGCATGGTTTTTGCTGGCTGTATAAAACTGAAAAAAGACAGTATTTACAGAGAATACCACAGCAGAAAAGAGTAACAGTCTGTGCGCTCAAGTAGCAAAAGGGAAGATAAGAAGCTTATTACTTTAGCAGACTTTCGAAGAGAAAACCTCGAAGAGAAAGACAGGCAAGAAAAAATTCTTGGCATAACAGGACAGAACATTTTCTTGTATTTACTTTGTATTTGCGAGTGAGTCCTCTCCTTGGATTTCAATCGATAGCATTAAACAGAGTAAAGCAAGTTGTAACTATAACCCACGTAATGCTTAACTTGTATTTTGTGTATATCGTGTATTTACCAGAATGGATTTCTCTCATTCTCTCTCTCGGCAACTTTCTTTTCAACCAAAGTATCTGAACAGGATCGTTGAGAAATTTGCCCTGTTCTGTAATGTAGCTATTTAGGTATGTTATGTACACTGTGTACAGAGTCCCACACACAAACATGGGTGTAAGTGGTGCTACACAAACAAAACGTGTATACACACAGTGTATATGGTCTTGTCCACAGTTCCGAACATGCCGACCGCGTTCTGTGTGCAATTCTCTCGGTACAAATTCAAGTAAGCGAAAAAGAGCAATCTGAGTGTTATTATAATGCGACATGAGGAATACAATTGAGTGCATTTTCATCGCGCACACAGCAAAGCTCGCCTGTTTTTTAAACAGAAAGTTTGTAATCAACACAGAAGCATGTGAATAGTAAAGAAGGAAAAGAAATTAAGGTCATCCTTGCAGAGTGCTATTGTATTGTGCATGTATGGCATTGCATTGTACACACTCTCAAATGAAATATATACCACATCATACTACCGTGTATACCTCTCTACCTTTAACTACTCCAAAAGTGGGCGTGTTTGGAAAATGTCTACAATGCTTACTTTCACCAGAGGAAAAAATTATCCGAGGAAATTCGATGGTGGTGGTTGGTTACTTTCCTATACTTACCTTCTAAGTGTGTGTTGTTCGTAGCATACTACTTTAACTTCTCGAATCTAAGAAAATTTCGAAATAGAAAATGCGTGCCTCACCTTTTATTTACTTATTACTTAATAAGAGACTACTACCTCTACCTGTGTATTGTACATGTGTGTTGTGGATGCATTCTATGTGTAGTAGCGCTGTAAAAAAGTACACTTAAGTGAAACTTTTATTGCCGCCGTTGTTTCAGTTTCAGACTGGCAGACAAGACAATTCTATTAAAATATTCACATAGTACTACATATACAGCAACACACAACCAACTTGGCTCTATGTATACTCCACAACTTCTACTACTACTATATACTACATCCATATAGTTCTCTCTCAAGACATGCACACGAAAACACACTACAGATACAAATACACACAAACAACTCGAGCAAAAGCACAGACAACTATGTGATGTCTGTGTGTATTCCTTTCCTCCCGATTCTCTGAAGCATAAGTACTGAATGTGACCTGACCCGTTTATTTAACACTGCACCTAAAATACATACAGATACTACTATGTAGTATTTAGTACATAAAAACTCTACTCTCTACTAGATAGTAGGTACAAACCATGTAGCGAAAACTAAATGTATTGTACTTGTACGTATGTAATGTACTGTGTTGTAAAATCTTACTTATGCAATATGAGATGAAATGAAATCAGTAGAAAATTAGAGCAGTGTATAATACAGAATGACAAGGGCGAGAAAAAATCTAAAATTTATTCAAAATGCTGTTGTGGGTACAAAAGCAAAATCTTATACCATTTCGTTGTATACAGTAGAATTAATACATTTCCTGTGAGTACTTATAAAAAAACATGAACCATTCCACTTATACCTACACACAATATTTGCGTTTTGTGTTTGATACAATTAATATCAGTACATTGATGTGTTCATATCATTTCTCTATTTACATTGTATAGACAGACTGATTGATATTGTATAAGTATGCATGAAATGTATAATCTATAGCGCAGGAAGCAAAGACGAGAGAAAAATTTTACACTTGTCTCACGTTGACTATTGATAGAATCTTGTGACTGGGCCTTTTATTTACAAAGGCTGTCAATTTCGTGACGCTATTATATTACTATTATTACACTATAACGTACCTCACCCACACACGGGCAGGTATTATTGTAACTCTTGGATGCTTTGTCATGTTTTGAGAGTGAGACGCATGAAAGGCACACCAAATGACGACTGGATAAAGTAAGTTAATGTAGTGTACAGATAACTACAGAAAGAAATCAAAGTGAAAAGCATTTATGTATTCGATTGCAGTTACACAACCCGAATCGCTCTATCACGCTTTGTTCCGTTAATGTATTCATAATTATTGCATTTTATCCGATTTCATGGTGAGAATGAAGCTTCGCTCGAATAGAAGCTTCTATATAAAATATTACTATAGGATGTAGAATGTATGTACTACTAAAAATTCTAAATGGACAATGTTCGCTGATAATTATTATATCTTCTACTGCAAGTATTCGTTTGTATAATATGGAATTACTATACACACTATATATATGCTATACAATACACAGTGCCGTGTCGCCCGGGTGCACAGGAACAATACAATAGCTCTGAATAACACCGATGCATTCAAATGAAAGAAAATTGCATGACGTGACATGGGATGATGATGATGATGACAACGTTCAAGTTTCTTTAGTCTGTGTTTACACATTCAAACTTATATAGTAATAGTAGCACTGTAACACAGTAAAACTGAATAGGCAGTAAATCAATTACTTTCTCGTATTGTTTGCCATGTTCATTCATTATTGCTATTAGTTGTGTGCATTGAAAGCTACAGCTCACCATTTACCAAATTCAGAATTCAGCTACTACTAAATTACTAACTAGTAGTTTGTGGATAATGGTAATAATATGGAAATGATACGAGGCTGGAATTACTACCTACAGTTTTACACATGGACAGTCTCATCGTTAATAATAACTTGATTCATTTGCGTGTGTAAATTAAGTTACTCCTATGCAGACCTTGTAATTAATTGAGCTTTAGTATTCTCCTGTTTATTCCTTTTCAACTGTTAAATTATTTCAGAACTGTTTGGCTATATGGGCAAACAAGAATGTGATGATTAAGCTGTAATTGTTACTGTTTATTCACAGAAACAGAAAATATTTGTCTTTATAGAAGACTACATCTGAATGTTATTGTGATGGAACTTACTCTATTATTTGTAAATGACATGTATTGTTACATAATTGGTGTAAAAACAATTAATGTTGCTTCTGTTGAACTACTTCCTTAATTGGCAAAATTGTAATTAAGTAGTACCTCCACTACTATCTGTATTTTATTCACTCAATCTTCTGTATAAATGGCTTGTAAAGCAATCCTTGTAATTGCAAATGTTTGATGGAAATGAATGTTTGTGCTGTATTAATTTGTGTATTTTTTTGAGTTTTCTTGTTTTGTCAACGAGAGAATTTGTAAAGTGTATTTAAATATAAACCTGTCATCTAAAAATGGGTTGAGTATGTTGAAACCTTTGGTTGTGATCTTCTGAAATGAAAATAGTAAATGGGTGAACACAGAGAATCAATAACAATGTGTCATGTGTAACATAAGAAACATACTGGAGTGTGTGTAATAGACACAAGCTTCCATGTATTAAAACCAAAACAACTATGCGAAATTGAACGACGAAATTCCATCTTAACCTTAAGGCCTTACCTTAAGTTAGCACTTTAGACTGTAATGCACTGTTACTTATACATAGTCAGATGTTATGTATATAGAACCACATAGTAGTAAATGCATCGTAAAGTATTGTACTACAGTGTATAACAGCTAAGCTAACGTCTAAGTACCTACCACACACACTACTACTACATAATATAGTACTTACAATGCCTATACCAAATACTACTACTACTAACTTATCCTACTATCTACTGTAACTAAAGATACTTTACCTTTCTAGTTACTATATATGTATATATGAGCATTAGTGGTAGTGGAAACTTTATGATTCTATTATATATAGTGAGCAATAAACTTTTCTTCCAAACTTCCTTCTCTCTGAATTCACCTTCTCTCTATCTTTGTATAAATGTAATACTTATGTGTGTACGTACATGTATAAATCTTACTCTCTTTAGTGGACTTTACTTTTATACTTTCCCTTTTTACCTTTCTACAGGTATTTCCAACTATTTTATTTCTTTTCAGTAGTAGGCATACACTGTGCCATGTGAAACCGTAAAGCAGAGACGGAGAGAGCGAGAGAGCTTAATGCATACCACAAGAATATTTGATGGAGAGCCAACATGACTTATTTAAGTGGCTTTGTCAGCCTCACTCTGTTCTTTGCGAGACAAAGTATTCGCCCCGAATTATTTCTATGAAAAGATTTCACCCAAAAGGCTGTGAAAGAAAAAAGGAGTGAAAGTTGAATTTCCAACAATAAGTACACTTAATGGGAAAACGCGGTTTTTCGACTAATTACAGATGGTGCACACAGATTCATCGAGAATTTATATTATACTTTTATTCTCTATGTGGTCCATAGGTGATGAGGCAAAAGGTAGCCTTTATACCAGACTGTATAAATCGTGTGTTCTTCTAACTAACCAAACTGCTTACTGGAAACACACATTATATAGCATAGAAGCATGCAGAGTAACTCAGGGCCATTAATTAATTCTTTAATGGGATAAAATGCCACTTCGTTCCCTTTTTCTTTGATTCAGTAAAGTGTAACGAGGGAGAGATTCCGTGGCAAGAATTTCACTAGTGCACATTCAACCTTCTATTTGTACTTGACTCACACAGCAGAAAGAGAGTTTAAGAGACACAGTAGTTCCTGTGAAACTCAACTGAGTCAGAACTACCATACAGTTTTTGGCTTGTCTTCCATAGAAAAATGTAATAAGATTTATACGTTGATTCTCAAAGTTTAGAATAAGAAGAGTCCCGGTAATAGCGTTTGTGGAATGCATACTGCTTACTACGAAGATCACAAGTATATACCACAGGATGCTTCTTATAAGTGCAGTGGTAGTGTAGAAAGCCCATAGTTAAGACGATTGTTTCAGTTTCCAGGTGGAAACGAAACCTGACAGGGCTTCTGGATGGGAAATGGAAAGGGGGAAAGCAAATGGCGGAGAAAGTGGAGAAAAGCAAGAGAAAGATGAGAGCTGTAGGAATATTGAGCAGAATAGTGTGATAGAAAAGGAAACTACAAGACTGGGACACTCTTCTATGTATATATAGGTTGTGCATTACAAACTACTCTAGTACAGTCATCCACTTCATCCACACACAAGAGACACATACTCATATAAAATCTATACACATATATACATGAACAGATAGATACTAGTCGAAAAAAAATCAATCGTATTGCATAGCATTGCCTTGGTGGCCGGAGAGATAGAATGGGATTGGAACGGATACTAGAATATGATAGGCTTGGCTGGCTGTGGCTTCTGTCTCTCGTTTTACTTCCACAGAAGCCAAACTTTTTTCCTCGTTTTTTCACAGAGAGAGAGAGGAGAGAGCAAATGCAATAAAATGAGATGAAATAAAATGAAATGAAAGTGAAAGATATCGGCTCCTGTTTCCCTTTGCGGTTAATAGGACCCAATATGGAAAGACAGTTCTCACACACAGAGTAAGAGTGAATGTATCCAAGAGATACAACGATCATGGATATATCTCCGTAAGAACACTCAACCACCTCTCACTCTTCCCGTTTTTACATAACACTACATACAACTGTGGAATGCATTGCATTAGATTGGAATACGTCTAGCTGCTATAATATATTGAGGTTCTAGTCAGAAAATTATATTTGTGTACCCTGTGTGTGTGTGAAGTATGGGAGTCAACTGAATGAGGAGGAATAAACAACTCGGGAACGAAATTGGGTTGTTAATCTAACGTGTCAAAGAATGACTGATTGTGTTTTTCTTTGCGAGTATCAAAGAACCAAGTTGACATACCCAGTAGAGCTGGCAAACGAGCCAACGCATAGAACAGACAAAACAGAAAGGAATTACTATTAGTTGTCTCTCCAGATACCTTGGTTGACTGGTTGTGTATTGGACAGAAAACCTAATGAAAAATCCCCGACCTAAAAGACTAAATAAACACTCACAACAACTGACAGACACATTCTTTATTTAACCAAGAAGATCTTCCCCGCAGATAATCAATGATTTAAATAAACGTAGCGTGAATCAGTGCAAATGCAAAGTGTGATACTTTTAATGCTTTCATTTTCATTATGGAGGCAAAGCACACTCTTAAGAATTGGTAATAACAGTTTACACAAATTAGGTTCTTTTAATTTGGACTAAGCGATATGGCAAACTATTTTATTAGTGACGGTTACAGTATATTTTACAGTATACCTACGCACAAGGATGAAATAAAATTGATGGCTGACTTGCATTTAAATTGGGAATTCAAAATGACTGCAATTCTTTCATATGTATGTACAGATATAGTGTAGATGCACTTGTACTATATGTATGTAGAAAGACTGATTGTGCAAAGGGTTTCCAAAATAAAATTTTTTATGACCGCTTTCAGTGGATGACTAGAAAGCAGAGGATAAATGGCCTGACACTGCAATGGAGACTGTACTTTCCAACACTCGGGAAATTCATCGACATCGCTGTGCAGAGACTACTTTCAGGATTATTCTATTTTAAATAATCCAATTTAATATCCATTACTGGAAATTGAACGAGAGCGTCCTTCCTTCGTGTTACTACATTTCCTAGTAGTCTCAACACACACCCGTCGTCATATCACATACTACATACTTTTTTTTATATTTTTGACTTTCTTTAAATCGTTTCTAGGAAATGATAATGAAATTATTAACCGCATTAATCAGTCAAGTGTTAATGCACTTATCTCAACCTCATTATCATTATAGTACCTAACAAATCTATTTCCCGAGAATTACGAGGATACAAGAGAACTAACAAACAAGGACTGTCTGCTGTATCTGTTTCCTGGAAATGGTGGTAAGCAAAGCAATGAAGGGTAGAGTTGTGTGTTACTTCACTAATTTAATCTTGACGTTGCCGATAGTGTAGACTCTCCAACACAATGCATATACAATTAGATGTCCATATAATCCTGTCAATCCAAGGACACCAGTGACACCACGGCTGTCTCCATTTATTTTGGCTTTTCTAATTAATTAATTCAATATTGACTTTATTGCATGCTCATCCTTCAGAATCAGAGTTAGTGCGAGCTGCAAAGATTCTAGGTACGCATATCGAAGTAAAATTCTACTTTGTATATGTCCTCCAGCGTGAAACAATTCCGATTTAAGCTCATAGACCAGTAAGATACAGCAGATAAGAAAGTGTATCGTATGATTTATAGATATTCGTCATAGGATCGATAAGCTCTTCATCGATCGTCAGTTTTTCATTAGAAATTATATTCCCTTGTGAAAATCAGAAGAAAAAATCTATTAAAAATACAATCCTCCCATATAACGTCGCATTCACATCGCTGCGATAAGTTAATACATTGATGCTTTGGATAAAATCAAGAAAGGTCATAATTTTACGAGCGAGAACGAATGTTAAAGTCCGAAAAACATTTACAATTTATTTTTAGTGTCACATTGATCAATACCAGCAATGGTCAGTCATTCTCACACATACAACAATTATGTGCATTGCATAGTATTGATTAAGTTACTTAGAATTGCATTTTAGGTCAAGTACCTATATATATCGTTTCAGTAAGGTACATCTAAGTAGCCAAGCTCTTATATATAGTCTAAACGTAAATAGTAGATGATATTATACGATATGTAGGTTTATTCATCATTTATAGAATGCAAAACTAACACTGTAGGCATATTTATTAATATTTTACAGCATTCATTCCTTAGTTGTGAAAATCTGAACCGGAAAGCACGTAGAAGCGTCTGACGAATCGATCACACGTATTAATTTCAGAAAAAGATATATGTGACTCGAAATGGAGTAGGTTTGTAGTGCAATATACATGACTCATTTTACTATTATTATTATTAATAGTATGCCGTAAAATGAAAGAGTCTTCTCCAGCAGCAAAGATATCTGTACAAGATAAATGGAATTTATTTCTTTAGCTCTCCAAATCATAATTCACTGCTGAATGCAGTGTGACATGACATAATATATAGATACATTTTTGACTTTTCCTTTCCATTCCTATATTATAGAATCGCATAACATCGAATACTACTTATACTAAACATTTAGCATGGTTCGAGTCACTTACAAAAGCCAACTTCAATATTTTCCTTTCGCTTCGAAGTAGTACTATACCAAATGAATTACAAAGGTTTATTAACCCTCGAGCTTAATGTTATATACAATATATTCAACCAGCATAAGTAACAGTATAAAAATTTCCTTTTACTTAAATGATTTTAATCAACGAATCCATTGCCATTCCTAGCAACTCCTATTTCATGTTAACCTCCACGAAATAAAGTTGTTAATGTTCCCACGCTTTAATGTGATACATAATTGAGCATAGGTCTACACTAACTAATTTAATAACCATTCAGCTGAAAAGTCTTAATTTTCATTTCGCTTTTTGTGACCACTTGTTTCGCTCTGAGTGGATTAATTTTTAATTGCGTTTTTAATCATTAACAACCGTAAGCGTCATGGATTCATTAATTGGCTCTTAGAAAAATTTTGTTTAAAACCTCCACAGACTTGATTTCTAATTGCGTCCTATTAATCAACGTTCCACCTTCTTCTTGGGTTAAGAATTCTACTAATGCTGTGCTTTTTAATGATAAAAGACAAATGAATATATACAGTTGAATTTTTTTCAATTTTCGACTCATGAAATATTCATGAGTTTTGATGGGCTTGTCCTCATGTGTCTTTCTACCAAGTCCCATTGAATTCTCTGTAACCATTAAGTCAAACTTAATTGAGAAAATGCTGCTTTTTAATTAAAAATGCCCATCATTTATGTGCAGGGACAATGTTATAGTATCTGTATGCGCTAGACTGTCTCTTGAGCAGCCAAAGTAAATTTTTGGAAGGAAAGGAAGGAATCCCCTTCATCCCACATTATTCTTTTATTTCGTGATGAGCATTACATTATTATCTGTTGTACATGGCTTGACTCGCGACGTATTCAGAAAGTAGGAAATAGTAGCAATACTACCTAAGTAGTTAGAATGGGTTAACAAATCTTACATTCAGGTTTAGCCCTTGCACGTTAAGCCATATATTATTCATATTGACTTTTCTCAAGGCACGTTTAGAATTCATTAATCAAACCTAATATTTAAATTACAAGTCATAAAATAGAAAGTTGAACACTAAGTGCAGGTTAGTCAGTGTACTTAGATAAGCATATTTTCAGGATTAAGATCAATGGTTATATTATACATAAAGACTCTAACTAACGGCAAGAAAGGATTCTTTACTTACCTACACTAAAAAAGAGAGCAACTGTTTACGAGAAAAATGTATCGTAAAAATATTTCAGAGTTTCGATATTGCAAAGATTAGACGGAATATTTCTTATCACCCGACCTGCCTAAAGATAATAAATTGAATCATAAATAATCATAGTCTTATCTGGTAAATCAAAATCAATAATGAATACCAATATGAATACGAGTAGAATACATCGATAAATCTTAGAACTTCTACAGTTCAGTATAGTACATCTAATGTTATAATACCCCATGTAAGTATAAAATATATCTTTATTTGGTATTCTTATTACAATATTAATATCACTATAATATATGCCTAATATTCTTAAGCTTGCCCCGGTGCAATGAGGCGATAGATTACTACGAAAAGCCCTAAGGTCCTATCCCTAACCCATGCAAAGACCTAAACTTGTCAAGCTAGTGAATCTAATTTTGCTTTAAATCTTATCGCATAAAATATTAATATTACATAACCAAACCCTGTTGGCACATTTTTCGATTAAATTACTTCCGATAATATATCTCCATCTTATTTCCATACTTGGTTGGCATCTCCTATTTCTTCATTTTACACATCTAGCTTCTTGCGAATATATTGACCTTTCATATTTTTAATGTAAACAGAAATACATCCAATACCCAGTCCAATTTGTCAAAGGCAATTAAAGTGTAGTTATCAAATGAAACGAAATTAAAATCGTAAAGTCAGGAATGGACGACACATCATTTAGTAATAAACTCTTCAAAGACATTATACCTGATGTTAACTTCATTTCTCTTTCGACACATCGTAAACATTTCACTTTTAGCAGATACCTAGTAGTAACCACTCACTTAATAAACGAACGATTTGTTGACACAGGTATTAGATGCTCATGTTCATGCATAAAGTAAACAGTTAGTCATTCCATGTACCTATTGACATAAATCATTAACTTTCACTAATTCGTGGTATGGATTATATGCTTACCCAGATGGCACCTTACATACTTTCGAGTGTGAAACTTCTCATTGATCGGTACAAGCATAAGATTTGTGTTACCACACATACCACATCATTGTGGTCTACTAATAATGTTTATTAGTCAAGTCATCTGTATAGAGAAAGCAATGAAATGAGACATCTTCGGAACTGTATTTAAAGGTCCGCATAAGTAAATAGCTCTTAGTATGGAATGGCAAGAAACGTTGTACGTATTTACTGACAGATTTATCGACTACTGTTCCTAAAGGCACATGGAACATTTACAGATTGCTAAACAACTTCACTTTCCCCTTTCCGATTGCAATCAAAGGTTAAATCTTTGATTTACGATAATATTACAATGGGAAATTAGAATAAATTATTTCTGACTCGACTTAACAAATGAATAGGCATATAAATATTATTATCATTAATTTATGTACCTAGGTAAAATTTGCCTTTCATTACCTATTCAAATTCAATCAATGCCATGCTGACTATTATTAAATCTGCCATTATTTAGTAAATAACATTAATGTGTAAGAATTCACTAATAAAGGACGGAATATAGTTATATAAAAATTAATATTATCATTCAAATTGAATTAAAATTTACATACACATACTTATTTGTACATTTTTTGTTTAAAAATGGGTTTTCTTCCCTAATAAATAATTAATCGGTTAAAAATGGGTTGGTTTATTATTATACTATGAGTTGACAATGGACTAATAAACTCTACATATATTTACGAAGAATCTGTACTGTTTTTTAATTTGTTGATTATCACAAGAAGATTGAGAATTGATTTGTTACTTTAGCTCGAATAAAAGAAAGCATAAATAATAACATGATGTAAATGGCTAAGAGAATTCCACAACTATAATCATGGCTGCTCGTTCATTTCGGGGGATTTCACGGGGGAAGTCATAGCCATCAAAGAGACATTATCAGGTAAACGAGGTAATCAAGTTAGTTGAGGTACGATAAATGGGAAGCCAGAGCACGAGCGAGTTAAACTATTATTCAGCAACGTATTTGTTCTAAAGTTCACTTACTCGGCTGCACTACAATTTCCCCAAGTACCACACTCCTGTTTGTGCAATTTCTGCTAAAACTGCTATAAGGTAAAGGTTCAACTGTGTGAAGGAAAATCACCCGTATCTCGATAAAATAAACGCTATAAATGCTACCAGCACTTATTGTTAGTATGAAACTCACACTAAATCTGCTTTATATGTACTTCTATTAGCACACGCACACTCTCTCTAACTCTCATATTACACTACCTTTAATACACTTATAAGAGCAGTTTTTAGTGTATACCCAATGCATATTCATGTGCATACACAGAAGGCATTGAGACATGTAATAAGTGTACAATAATAGTATACTATTAAGTTTAGACACATAATACTTATACAAATAGTAGGTACATGTGTAGAGAGAAAGACATCGCAAATGTGATTGCCATTGTCGATTGCCTACTTCCTCAAAGCCATACTTTACATATAGGTATACTTTAAAGTTGTATTTGATACAAGCATCTTATAAAAATCGTGTATTGTAAGTGTAACTGTACGAGAGACACGTATGTGGTGCTCATGTGTGTGTATGTTCATGTTGTATCGGTTTCTTTAGCCTTGCACTTTTCCATGTTTGTAATGTTCCCGTATGTTTCTACATATAAGGGTATTAGATATGTCGGTGACTTTCCATGACTGAGAAAGCAGCTGGAGCTGCTCCAGTATATACTGGGGAAAAAGAAACGATACTTTATATTATATGTGCATTTGGTTTCCCATATACAGAGAGTTTTTGCACCACTTGGTCTTAGATTTGGTATTTGGCGATCGCAAAGGCACTCAAAAGACGTCCTATCTGAAATCTACAATTCCTTGTGCGAACCCAAGTCGAATAGCCGTAATGTTAGGTAATGTGAAGGAGAAGGGAATGGAACTGTGGGAGTTTTGTGAGTCGGAATCGGAATGTACACAGCGAAAGCCGTAAAGGAAAGCAATATTAACGTTAACGCAGCATAACTGTAATATTATAACAGCCTCAACACAATTTCACTTCCACTTCATTTCATGCCATTACCATTCCCCTTTATTTTATTCCGTTTTATTTGACTTTCTAGTTTCCTCTGTGTGTGTCATTCCAATTGCAAACTTCAACTGGACGTTCTTGATGAGACGGCTGTAATAATAATATCAAGGCATAACACAAAGGTAGCTAACAGTTTACTCCAGAGCACCGCTTTCATTAAACGGAACAGACGAGATGACACACTAAAATAAAATATTACTACTCTAAAGGATACTTGATACTCCTGCGGGGCTCAGGAAAAATATTTTCAAGCACTTATTGACAACAAAATCGTTTCGTCGGTCTGTTCATAATATTGAATCGTGTAAAGCTTAAGTGCAATAAAACTTTTATGACTCTGTGTAGTTCATATACACACGGGTCACAATTTTCATACAGAAATTTTGATGCTTAAAACCGTAAATCTATATTTACAGTAAAATGCAATCGCGCAAATAAACTACTTAAATCGACTTACTTATCATAACTGTTTTTCTTTTACATTAAAATGCATTTCCCTGTTAAATGAACGATTGCTGTTTGTAGATATGGAACATAAGTTATTCCCGTATTTCTTTCCAATTTCTCCGAAAGTACTTTTGTCAGGAAACGAATGCGAATGGTTGGGAAATATGAGAAAGCATAGTTGGAATTGTAAAATGATTGATTAATTACAAATTGTATGCAAAAACTTTGACATTTTACCAGCCTAAAGGAATTCTTGCAATAGTCAGACTTTCTGCAGACAAACTACAAATGTACTACAGCTGGATAAATCCGGCTGTGAGTTAGTTCCAGGGTGGGATCACGATAAAATAATACGAAGGTGGCTAAAATCTAATGAAATATAATTTTAGAAATGTACGGCAAAGTAGGTAGGAAGGAAAGTTGACTTTAAGACGTGAAGAAGGCCACATATTCGAAGAATGTTATGTAAAATGTAACGTTGAACGCATATAAGTAGGAAAAGCAGAAAGGGTAAATCAATAAGCCCCCAGTCTACCACAGAGTTAAGCCGAATTCTGAGCTTTCAGCCCAAGTTCTCAGGACAGGACATAACAGAGGAAAGCGAAGGCTGTCTTTATGTACGGCAGATTAAAAGTACACACGGGGTGTCCTTTATGAGTAAAACACTCAAATATCCCATGATTCGTATTCCATCATGACCCTGTGTATTTTCTGGCGAATTTGTACATATAACTTGTTCCGACATACTTATATATGCATATCTGTGTTGTGAACGATTAACTTTATGCTATAAGACTCCAAGTGCTTATCTCTCACAGGATCTTCTCAAATCTACATTATACACACATGCATGCATATCGCACAGAAAGCTGAACCTAAGGTTAACTCAGTTTTCCATGAAACGAATAACACTCTCCGTTTCTCTCCTACATTTTAACCATAGCGTGCTTTATTTCCTCATACACTGCCGCTGCGAACCATACTGTAGGTATTCATACATCATATTGTAATATTATAACACAGTGAAACGTAAGTAGCAAGGCAACGGGTAACCTACACGAAACTAATCTTACATTAGACGAAAGTAGCACCACATCACATTTTCCATGCACATTCAACGAGAGCCATTGTATACATATGAAACTAACAAGTTTTAGTAAAAGTGGCAATAGCATTTTAATACGAATGCAAGTTTGTTAGAATGGTAAATAGTGAGTTGGCGGCTGTGTGGGCTGCAAGGCACCTGTATTACACTAATATTATAATGTTTTCCATACAGTCAGCACAGAGAAAAGGTTTGGAAGGCTTTTTCTAGTAAAATGTTGGTACTGCTAGCACATGCTGCGTGTGTATTATATCTAAAATGTCTATCGTCTGTATCACTTTCCTATCATAATATTTTCACCAGTGCACTTCTTATTATACTGGGACAAAGTGTAAGCGTAAGTATTATAAGCGCAACGTGAATACATATAATATTATAATAACTTCGCACGAGCGAGAACGAAGCCAACGTTCTTGTTCTTTGTACTTATTTTATCCTAGTAGACTTTCTCCGGTTCTTTCCTTATTTTCTTTTTTAAATTCTCTGAAGTTGAGTCAAGCCTCGATCCTGCTCTCTTTGTTACGCTCTGTGTGTGTGTGTGTGTGTTTTCTAAAGTATTTTTGGCTTTCTCCAAGTAGACTTTCTTGCTTTGTGTTTAACCTTTCTTGTAGCACTGCTAGTAAGTTAAGAAAAAGAAAGACAAGACTCCAACTACCATCATCATGGTAAATACAAAGTTTCTCTCTGTACAAAATGTACACCATTGCGAGATACGGTAATATAGTAGTAGTAGGAGTAAGTAGAGCTATCTTCAAATGTATATGTAAATATTTTCATTTTCTTTTCTATGTATTCGAGTTCACGTATTGTTTGCAAAAGTAAGAAGGAAGTATAAAGAAGGAGAACATAATAATATAGCCTACAGTCTCAGACACACGAGTTTGCATTTCATATTATTAACGAAGAAATTTATAGATGCTATACTTATGTATGAATGTGCTTGTTTGATATTCTACTTTATGTTTCTTACGTAGTACCGCTACTTTGTCTTGCTGTGTTCCTTGCGTACATTATATTCATGTTGTTGCGTCTTTCAAAACTTTCTCTTATATTATCTTTCGAGATAACATTTTGCATTATAAAGTCCGGTGTAAGAAAAGGCTCTACGATGTTATTTCCCGACTCTAGGAAACAAATATCTATTAAAAATACGATTTACATACGAAGTAACAGTATTGCACTTAGAGAATCATGGTATAGTAAGAAGAGGTAGGTATGCACTTTTGCCAGACACGTTCTTCTTTCAGTCTAGATTAATCTGAAAGATGAAGGGCTTGGTATTTTATCATTCTTTCATGGGGAGAAGCCAACTGCCATGCCTACTATGGCTTGTCACACACAATGTACTGTGTAAATGTGTAAACTTTTCCCAGGAAAACTTACAAGTAATACTGGGAGATTTTCTATTTATTTCCATTCCAGAAAGGTGTTGAAAAATTACTCGAATTAATTCTGGGTGTAATTTAAAGTGACATTTAAGTAATTATGTTAAGTCGTTTTGTTTATCGTGCACTTGGGGTGTTTAACATTTCGTATAAAACACCGTACCTATATATTATATGCATGTCACACGTAGGAATCCTTAGCTTAGAATCCTTCAAAGAGTCTCTATGAGATAAAATCATGAAACAACCCAGAAAATAAAAACTTATCTGTGTTGTTTGTCTGTATGGTGCAGTTGCTTTGCATTCTGGTAATAATGTATATAGATAGATTGTACCTACTTTTCCTATATGCTACTGCATTTGCTAATATTATATTCCTGTGTACTTCAGTCACAGCACCAGCAACTTAAATACCAGGGAATAAAACACTGTCAGAAAAAACTGAAATTACTCTTTCCGAAGCAAACACGATACGTGAAATGTCAACGGCTTCTGGGAACGGGGGCTACCTACTCTGGGTCTGGATTCTGTACAATGTGGGCCAATGTGGGTAAGTGTGTGTTTCAGTTGCAGGGTCACATTACTCTATGGTATAGATAATGCGACACTATATTCTCAAGCCATGAAGTTCATTAAATAAACTGAATTTTTCAATGTCTTTCGATATTGATATTGTGAACATAAAAGACTATCATCTCAAACCTACCGAATTTAAATAAGTTTGAGCAGAGGTAGTCAATCAATGGTCAATAATATTCAGTAACTCTGTGTATGCTAAGCTACACAGATTAGATATTAGACTAATTAGACATTTCCTGCCTCTCAGTCAAACTCAAGATACATAGAGTAGCTGAGCCAGGCATTTATTTACTAAGAACATTCCCTTGTTCACAATACTACATAGATATGATATTATTACCATATGCCCTCGGTCTCCACTTTTTACAACGTATCGCACTACAAATACATTGCAGGAAACATAGGGCTCGGCATTTTCTGTCACTGCGAAATTTACCAGTGACCGTGGTTTGGGATCTCAGGATAGTAGCTGATAGTCAAAATGGAAATCTAAACCGTTAGCCTAGGCACGCTGGCTGTACAATGTGGGTAGTAATAGTAAAGGGTAAGAACGAACGAGGAGAAGTTACGTTAAGCTTTTTCACGGAATAGGTATACAACGCCAAAACAGATTGGAGCGATATAGACGATGCTATTATTGCTGATTGAGTTGAAGATGAGACGAAGGTTGTACACTAAAGCATCATGTAGGTATATAAAAGTACGCACACATTTTGCTCAAAAGGACACTTTTCTTTTCAGCTTTTTGTCCGTGTAATAGAGCTCATGAAAGTAGGTAGGTACTGCACATTATTGTTATAAGTGCAATGAAAGTGGGAAGGTAGATCTAAAGAAGAAAAGTCAAACTGGAAACTACGACTTAGCATTTGCATGGTAGTTTTTTCATAATTCTTGTCTTTCTCTTGTCTCGTATTATTATACATTCTGGTAAAGTACTGAAATCTTACATGAAGAAACTGAAGGATCTACCACCAAAACGACAGCATGAATTAAGTCATGAATAGCGGGCTGTATATTTCGCTAATGGATGGTATATAGCAGCAAGGGTCTAGACAAATTTATACACATGACTGTTATCAAATCAACTTCCCCTATGCAACATACATAACGGTGTAAGCCCACCAGAAAAACATACCAGTAAGTAGTAAGGAAGTATAGCAACGGCAACTGGAAACAAACTAACATCATTGCTTTTTCTGTGCTATTGTAGTAGCAGCTCGGCTTCACTTTTTTAGTCACTTCTTGTCTCATCGATCAAATTTTGCTTCTTGCACATACATAAGCTGCTTGCTGCTTGAGTAGAGTAAGTTTCCTTTGTCTCTACGTATAATCTACCTTACAAATCGAGTCAAATCTAATATTGTATGTAGGAACTGCTAGTCAAAAATGGCATCAACCTATCTGGTGTAGAATCGCTGTGTATTTGTAGCTGTAGTACTAATACGGTGACAAGTCGCTGTCAAACAGGAATCAACGTAGTGTGAAACTGGGGCTTTTCCGAGTTTTGCACCTCGTTGACCAAATTTTATAGCATTTTCACAAAGTTCCATGTACAGCTTGCTTTGAGTTTGCACAGGAATTCACAAGGCTAAGCAAATAAATAGCTATCGCAAAAATCACATCACGACATGCATTTATTTCTTTGAGCGAACCCGATCAAATTCCCTAGAACTCCGGACTTCCAGAATTGAATTGAGCTGAGAGAACTCAGCAGTAAAGCGAAGCAATCTTTTCTGGATATAAATATTCCAGAATAACTTTCCCTTCGTTGCAAAATGAGACTCGTACTAATATTGTTGTAAATGGGAATGTTAGTATGAGAGAATGGAAAATTTCTCAATGTGTTGTCCCCGTACTACAATAACCTTTTCTCAGTCAGTATCATGTACTACTCCGCCATACATTGATCTTGTGTTATCAACTTTTTAGTTTTAGTGTATTTGAACTGGAAAAAGCGTCTGTCATTCCTTTTCCCTATTTCGTACATTCGTTTGAAAAGTTTTTCATTTGCGCTATGTTTATCTATGCCTACAAGTTGTAGACTACAACATTACAGTCGAGGAAAAGACCAGGACGCTATTGTACCACCATTCACACAATATACGACCCAAGTTTGTAGTTTACTCTGAACACTTCAGTAGAATAACTCTGTATAGGTAGGTTAGGTTCTAGGTACATTTATTACATACCTAAATATAAGTGTACTATATGTGCACAGACTTTTTTGAATTGCAGTAGTAAAAATCATCTGCACCTAAGTGTGGCTATAAACAAAAAAATGCATGCATGCCAAAAATGCATATATTCTCTTTTAGCGACGACGTCTCCTGTTCTTCTTGTAGAAGACTTATATCCAGTACAGCACAGTACATTATGAGTTTACATGTAAAATACTTACTGTTCTCTGTATCTCTCAAGCTCTGTGTTCTAGGTATTTATACGTGTAGTGTGTTTAGAGCTTTGAGTGTGCCGTTGTCATTCTAGAACTAATATTAGATGTCTTGTTTAGTCTAAACTTGGTTGACTCGCGGAGTTTTTCTTCGCCAATGCAGTTCACGAGGCGGAAAATTAAGAAAAGACATCTCTCACCAATTTCTCTAATGGGTCGGATAAAATCAACGATACAGTACTACCTAGAATACACATAAACGGTAGTAAATCCGCTCTAGTTTACTTTAGTGTCATGTCACCCATGCAAGGCGTGCAGCTCTTAATTTAGAATTTGGGTCAGGACAAGTGTGTGTAAAGCAAACTGTATGAAAAGCACGAAGAAGTCATGCTGTGATGTAGTAAAGTAAAATACGGCATGTGCCTACCTACTTACATCTGTAAGGCATAAAGTTGCACTTCTCTATCACTCTTCTGTGTTATAAAATATACCCACTTAGGTATTACTTATATCGTCTGTAAAAGTTGTCAGTGCTGGTACTACAGATATATAAGAAGGATATAAATGTACTATGTAAACTATAGAATCTGTAAATATATGCATGAGCTGGCACATCTTGTACTACTACATTAGCTAAATTATGACTATCAGTTGCACAGTATGAAGAAATATGAATTTCTCACACACTCTCTGCCATTCCGAAACACTTACGGTTATATAGGGGAAAGCAAAGAAATTGAAATCTTGTATATGTTTCGGAGATCACCCGCTTTCTCTTAGAATATCGTCACGCCTGTTCTGTTCACTAACAACCAACAGACAGACAGAGAAAGCTCACAGTTAGCTTCCTCCAAACAAACAATAAATAACACAATAGAATGCCAAACGTATAGAGGCACACTACCAACTTCAAACTACAACAAGGAAAATGCCCTTATGCTCAGGAAACAAGCAAAGTAAGCAACAGCCAACAGTTTCAACTTCACCTGCCGAATTCCCAGTTTCAAATGGAGCTGCTGTGAAGAGATCTGGTTGATTAACTTATACTCTAAGTCTGTTAGACATGTTTGACTGATTAATCCCAAATTTATTATTTGTGGTTGTCTAAAGATCATTTTCTCTATCACAATGCAATGCTGCTTACTCAAAGGATGGACTTGTCATCCATCATCTCTTAATGTTTACCAGCGCACTGCTGCACACAACTTTACTCAGGGAAATGAGTGGATGAAACATTGGGGAAGCGGGAGCCATAACATCTGCAGAAAATACACAAGTCCTCCATACCTATTTTAAACTACCTATTACTTGAAAAGTTACAATAACAACAAGAGTAGGTGAATATTAGACCATACTAGAATTTCTCTAGAACAATAGTAAAGACTTGAAATTTCATTATTTCATCTATGTAGTAATATTATTCCACTAAGAGGCGGTTCTGAACAAACAATATTATAAAGCGTGGCTGACGGCGAAAAGAAAACACTGAAAAAAAGCAATTTAACGTACAATAGCACCTTTAAAAGATCCTTGCTCCACTGTACTCCGACCTCTCTTTGTTTTCGAAGAATAAATGAAAGATAATTAAGCCTTTACTAAAGCCCATCACAAGTTTCTACTACTCGACTCGAGCGAACTTTCCTCTTTCTCTCTCTCTCGCTTCCTTTTCTCTGTGGAGACTGACTTTGAGGAGAAAGCACGTATAAAGGCGGAGCAGCTAAGAAGGAGTCGGTTGAGTAAATTACCCTTATTATCAGATACGGAGAGAAAACTTAACTCTCCGAGAATTTATTCACGTCATGTCCCGTTGCAATTATAACATTGAAATTTGATCTGTGAAAAATTTATGGACGAAATGCAAAAGAACATTTAAATCAAGTGGAAGGACAAAAGAGACTGGTAAAGTTTTCCATCAAAAATGTACTACACCATTCATTCCATTAATTTTATTCAAGCTCTAACGTAAATTACGTAGAGCCACTCTATGAATTCTAGATTGCACTCAGAGATTATTTGAATACGTCAGATTAGCCAGATTGTATTGCAATGGCTTACGTACTGTAGCTGTAGTACTACTTATACTACTCCTAGAAATTGTTAGTACCATAAGCATTCTACAGCACCACAGAGCATGACGTAGAAGCTTGAACTGTCTTTAGAAATATCTATAGTCCTGTATAGTATAGCATGAGCTAACTTTGGCGGAATCCGTTTGTGATACAATATTCTGCCATTATTTGTGATATTATAAGACTAACCTTGTTAAATTCATTTGTTACTACCATCATCATGATACAAAATGTAGTATAGGTCTCTAGTAGCTCTCTACTCATAGTCTAGCTACTCCAGAGTTGTTCTTGTTGTACATGCAACTGCTTACTTATATAACCGGTGGATGAAATGAAGGTATAATAAATACCTCTGCTCTACCATTCCCAATGCAGCCCCAGCCCCACTTAAACTCCCAGTCATAATATTCACCGTGTCATGTCATGAATAGTATAGTGACTCTTTGGGTCGTTTAGTTCTTCAATTCGGGCTCACTCAGCGTATTCCTATTCGTATTCCTATTGCTATTTCCACTATTCTCCATTTTCCTGGAATGAACACAACCACCAGAATAGACAAGCAAGAAAAGTTATTGTAAGGTTCAGATACTTGCTCGGCTCGTCACTCTCTATCCTTTCGTTCTTTAATGATGCGAACGCTTTTGCTAAAACTGCTACATGTACAGCACATGTACCTTGTTTCACCCATATGGAATACAATACAGTACTCTCTCCACCTCAACCTACCAACGGAATTCACAAGAGAAACTAACTTATATAATAATATACAACTACTGTACAACACAATAAGAGTTCTCAAATATGCCCCGAATCATTCCAACACACTACAGTACAAAGTTGAACAATATAAACTTGTTCAAGTACTTACTACTACAGCGGAATATTTCAACGTTATACATTTATGCCTACATATAATATGTGTGTGGATGAAATGGAGTTCACATACAACATGGCAGGAGTTGGCTAGTGCACGTTATGTTATAAAGTCTATAAGTCAGGCAACAAAACGACCAGAATGGTAGAAGAGTAATAATTTGTTCAGACTGTGAGGCATTGCATCCCACTAATTTACCCAACATGGACAGACAATCTCAATCTCGGCTTTTGTAAAGATATACACAGATACACGCGGAGCAGAGCAGAGCGATACAATTTCCATAGGAGGATATGTATTTTGTAGATACATATATTGCGTTAACCCTGCAAATAGTAAATACATCCAAATTGCCTACAACCAAACCGTCCTACAAATACTACGGGCACATTCAGAAAATATAATACAATACTACAACACGATGCATTGCATACGTTTGCAAAGTATCCACTGTGGGTTTACTCCTTTACTAACGTAGGAATGAAATGGGAAACAGAATATTTGTATGTGTAGAGAAAATAAAACGTACAAGTGTAAATATTATAGAGCCATTGTTGCTGCACCCGCATAGTAGACTCTTTTGCCTTGCCACGACTTTCAGCCTTGACGTCATATAATCCAGCTAACCCACATAGGAGTACAATTTTAAGACGGCCAAAGGCCAATTCAATACTAGTCGCGAACCAGCTTTTATCCGTTCAAGGGGAGTCAAATCTGTCTGTGTAGAAATTCGGATAAATATATATTGTCAAGCTGTCGAAACAAGAGAAACAGATATTTACTACGCTAACAATAGAATTTTGGAGGAAACAGATCTGTACCACCATACATTGTATATAAGCATAGGCTTACATATTACTTACAGTAGACTTTCTTTGTAGTCTGTAATACCCCATTTACTGCAACAGTGATTTGGTTACTCTTAGTATATAGTGGTATCACATAACTATACCAAGAATCGCAAACTATATTTGATTGTAAAAGGACTGTGCCAATTCGAATACCTAATTTTCTAATCATTACGCTAGAAACTACGCAAGTATAATAAAATAATAAAATGAATATAGGTAGGCACCTGTTCCTGTGAGTGTATAGACTCCTTTAGAAACTAAAAAATCGGATTTGGAAGATATCTGGAAAACTTGTGATTATTCATTTATTCAGCGCTTTCACCATAAACACAGTAATCTTACCACTCTTAATATTATGGCATTCAAGGACACTTTGATTTTTTAATTTCCATGGACATCTACAGAAATTGAGTTTTTCAACACTTGTGTCCTTGTAAGATATTTTTCATTTATGAGTAATGATTTTTCATATAGGTACTAGTAGCTTTCGAGTTTCATGGATAACTTTATCTACACTGATAACAAAATTTTATAGTTAAAAGTGTACAGGTGCCTACTACGCCCTTGCATATGATGATGATTGTCCACTACTCAGATGATGGAGCATCAAAATTATTGAATAATCACATCATGACACGCACAACTGTATGGTAATACTACAAAATGGTATATCTATAATAAATGAAGTAATCCAACTTCAGCAAAATAATAATATAATATGCTGCCAACTTGTTCCACTACCAAATTAGTTGCACTGACGTAATTACTCTTTTGCTTCAGGACAATGAGGACGTTATATGAAGCTTCAAGTTATGAATATCATGCAGTCATAATCAGATAAACTTCGATGTTCGCGACATATCAACCCAATCTTCTAAAGTTGATGACATAATTAGGTGAAGTAGAAATGGACTAACGATGAGTTGGCTACCCGCGAATAAGAGAACGGCTGAATATTTTCCCTCCGGAGGATGTTGCATGAATTCGAGATTTTTATTAATTACTTTAATTACAAGTCCCATTCTTCCAATGCACATTATATAATTTCGTAGGTAGATATTACATCATCATACTACGACTTCCATTTACATAAAGTTTTCCATATATTCGGTTTGTTCACGTAATGACCGTTTTCGTTTTCTTAGTACAACTGGTCGCATTTTAGGCACCATTCACGTAGATTTGTAATCTCCCGTTGCCGACTATATAAAACAAAGTATCAACTTTTGTTTTACTTAAGATTGCTAAATAGGTAGGTTCCCATCAATCCCATGGTTGTAGATTACAACAATGTCATTAACAATCTAACAATACAACCGAAATTAAACACAGCGAAAAGTTTTCGGTGTAATATTTCGTTTTTAAGCTTGAATCATGCATTAGGAATAGAGTGCCTCCCACATTGGCATAAAATAAATGGGGCGACTAGTAATTATAATGACAATGACAAGCACGTCGTTACACCGAATAATAAAGCTGTTTCAGCCAGTATATGAAATCTGAAAGGTTTATTTAATGTATCCTACCTAGCAAGTAGATACCGAAAGTAAAGCAGCAGTAGACAAATTAAATAAGCATATATAGGCTTTAGGGCACAGGTAAGTACAAACATGAGGTTTTACTTATCCAATCACAAAGTGCGATGCAATGTGAACACAAAAGACTTTCCTAGGTTAAACAAATGTCCTCATTTTCTCCTATGGTGTATTATCGTAAGTATTGAATAGTGGGATGAATAGATAACATAAATCAGACTAATGCCACCACTACTGGTGTTGTGGACGTAAAGAGCTCGAAGGATAAGCTTATCGACTCATTGATTATTGCGTAGGTAAAACACGTTCAAGTGGAATATTTCTTTCTATTTTCCACGACCCACACCATGCCATCGCTTCGGACTGCGAACTAAAGAGAGCCTTAACGAATTCTATGGGGGAAAAGACCTGAGCTAGATTCATGGCTTACATTTTGGCATAGGAGAACTAGCCCTACTACTGCCAGAGAGTTTAATAGTCAAGGTAAGTGAAGTGAAGTGATGGAAGCAAAAGCAAAACTAAGCAAAGCAAGCGAATCCAAGTCAAACTCAGAAGCCTCACACGAACTGCTAGTAAATGCATAGTCCGTATACAGTAAAGTCAAGTCGTAGTAGTTGTAAATATAGATGCTTGTATTAAACTAGGCAGAAGAGCTCACTACATTTCAATGATGGATCGTCATGACCGAGAAAATTTACGTGTTTTCATTGAAAACATCATGCGGACCAACCTAGAGATATACATCGGGTAACGGTAACATCTAAACACTAAAATTTCAGGATACGTAAAATCCTCAGTAGAATAAATCAATGAAGGTACATAGCCCCGAACGAACGAGAGAATTCAACTCACACACTTCTTCTTCTATTTTGTATTTTATTGGCATCTATATTTACATAGGTATATTGTATGTAGTATTATGTATTTACATACACTCTCCAACATCTTAATTCTGTGTCTGTGTATATAGACACAATCCATAATGCGAATTTTTCTGTGTAGCATTTTCTAAAAGCGTGTTTTTCTTTTCTCACACTACTACGTAGGTATGTTCGATAGAGGTACCTTAGCCAGGTGAAAGATGCGCATAAAGATTGAAAATTTTGTACACGTTTGTATTACTAGATACTAATGTACGTATGTGATTTAAAAAATGAAATACATTTCCACACCACCGGACGTAGGAAAATGTGTTTGTATGTGATTTCTTTTGACATTTACATATTACAATACTAACTACTTTCTATTCACAAGGATTTCATATTCGAAAACTGGTTTGTACTTGATTGTGCTTTGTGCTATACAGATTATGGGGTTATGCAATATGTATTTTTTTTATTGTAGCTATACATCGTGTTTCTTTATTGAATGTAAATTGAAAATACTTTCACATGTGTATCAGTTTATTGTATTTCTGGTTGGCCTTGCGTTAAGAGAACGTAAATAAACATTTCACTCCACAAATCTGTGGCCAGAGAAGAAATTTGAATTTGTCCTTTCAGAAGATGTCAGGAAGTTGAGGACGTTTTGGTCTATTACAGTACTACCGCTAGTGCAAACAGAGTGTACCATTCAAAACTAATCAATGGAGGTTTGCATCTTCAAGCCGAGCGGAACGCATAAAGGATGAATGCAGTAATACAATGTCTTATATACTGGATATAAAGTAGGCGCCTATGTGTGTGCTCTCAAATAGATACAAGTACCATGTGAAAGTCCACAAACTTCGTATCAGGATAGAAGTAGTACGCGGGCAATACCATGAAGAAATAATGGATAGCTTGGAGAATAACCCCCACCGGAATGAAATGACAAATCCAAGAGTCACTTACTCTAATGCATTTTGCTCATACGCGTCACACGTCACAGATTAAATTCTTAAGAAGTATGGCATGGGCATTTCCTATTTTAGAAGACGCGTCCGTCTATGTATATACTGTCACATTTTCATAGCAATTACTCCTTTCACTTACATTTACATGCAGGTATGCATCGGCCTTTCACTTTTTGTTTGCATCTATATGTAACTAACTTTTAGTACTAACTAACACCAAAAGAGACACGATATTTAATTTGCAACTGTTCATCAAAGAGTGGTAACTTTTGTGTGTATAGGTACTGGTTGATTAGAGAATAATTGTAATAACTGACAAAACAGTCTAAAAAATGATAACACAAGACGTTAGAATGGTGTTCGGGTCGGGACTTCATGGGAGGACATATGGGACTATTATTTCCAACATGGAAAATAAAAATGTCAAAAATGGGTTTCTCAGTTTTTCAAAGTAAACAGCACGTAATAATGTTATAAAACCTAAGGTACCTATTTAGCTACAGATGAGACATTTAATTCATTAGAATTATATAATCGGATAATTGTATGTTAAATTTCTATATGTTTTCATTATAAAACCATTTTATATGGTGTTTGGTTCCAAATAAGGTTTATTAATACCAAAACTATTTCAATATTATGGATATTGTAATAGTTGTCATGATTTACACTCAATTCACTAATCTTCAGCTCCAATGTACGAATACGCAAATAAGTGAACAGTTCTATCTTACTTTACATAAGCTATCGATTTCATTCGTCTGTTTTGGATTTGTACCTAATTATAAATCATGAAAACTAATCTTTTTACATCTCTTAATACCTTTACCAATAATCTGGATTAACTTATATTCATTTTAGTATGTTCCTAATTGATAATTCCTCATTTAACTATGTTCTCTCGACCTACTTGATTTAAGCGTTACCGATGCTTTATAAAGCAAGAAATTCTCTATGTCCAGGGCTCATTCCTTTACCTGCTACACGCCACTACGAAGCTCTATCTTTACACACTTCACGCTAGTCATTTAGCATTGCTCAGTCTCACTTTATACTGAATAAATCTAGCAACTACAATTAACTTTCGATACAAACAAATCTTCCACAAAAAGTCCACGCATTTTATTTATTCTTTACATTACATCGCTCTGCTCATCTGAAGATTCACTATTCCATAACTTCATACAATCTGGTACATCAACCGTCATAACAGGGACGTTGATCCACGACGAACATATGGGGTTATAATATTTCGAACTAAACATCTCATGCTCCATTGCTAGATGCTAGAGCTATTAAATGGGGCATATCGCTCATATTCATACAATCTGTTATTACAACACACACTAGTTATGTCGATAGAGTCGATACCATCCTTTCCTGAAATGAACTTAAACATACAATAGAAAAATACTTTGTTATTCTGTAGCTAAGGTTTGATTTTAAAATAAAACTAACAAATAATTGTATTTACAAGTAACAAAAGCAGATATCTTGTTGAGTTTCAATACAGTTTCAAAGTGAAAAGAAAGTTACAATTCGTTTATTTATTTAGTTTTCTGATGTAGGTATACCTAATGCACAATTCATTGTAAGCTTAGCACACAGAAATCGGCAAGACTTAAGTAACCTACCCTACCTAATCGGATTTGTCGTTTTCAATGCTATCTAGTACTACCTTCTCATCCCAGATACGTAGGTGGATTTTGGTTGATAGTTTCTTACCAGTACATTGTAGTTGTAACAAAAGGAGAGCACTAGATCAGCAATTTCTTATTCTTTATCTGCACGGATTAGTTTTATAACTTCGACCTACAATCAGTCAAAGATTATGTGACATTTTTCAGTTTACAGAACATTTTGTGGCCTTTTATTTGATTACTCTCAGATTTTTTATTGCTTTATCGTTTGATTGAATGCATCTAATAATTCTGTGAAAGTTGGCTCATCCATAAATCAAACATTAGGTCATATTTATTAGAAAAGAAGTACAAATTGCAATAACAATTTGTTTTATGATGTGAACTGAAGCTTTGGTATACTGTATTATTCTGAGAGAGTATTGGCCTGCATCTTCACACTGAAAAGATTATATTATGGTATTTTCAGAGCTCTTGATAGTGTGCACAGCGCTCTGGTATTGTCAATAGAACGTTAAAATAATAAGCATGATGATGTCATGTGGTTTAGATGTGATAACATCGAGCATTTATTGTTTAATTTATTTACGACTAAATAAATTACAATAGAAAGCATGTAGTATTGCATAAATTGGGTTGTTGTATTGCCTAGTACAGTATTATGTCGTAATGGTAAGTCTTTATTATACGCTCACTTCTAAAGCTGTGCTTTATTTAGTAGTAATTTAACTTGTAATCTTTCTTGTCAAATATAACACAAATAAGGTTCACAGTTGACACACAACAATAGTAGTGATTGTATCAGTAAGAACATAAAATATAATCATTGCTATATGTATGTGTGTAGTATAAGCATATAAATAATAAATGACTAGATAATATAATACACTTAAGACTAACATTTATCACTACACAATTTACACTACACATTATTACATTGAATAAATTATGACATAAACATATTATAGCCTCATAATCACATAATGATATAATAATTCATAAATGTTCTACCACTCCACATATTTATATCTATAGGTATGTATATACCTTAGACTTGAAATAAATACTTTACACAACAACGATATAATTATTTTACGCAAATTGACGAACTTCTAGTTTATAGTAAAAAACATGCACAATATCCGTCAATTATAGCAACAATAATCTTTAGGTAATCGATTTTAGTTCTTAACGAATCATTAAAATAATTAATTAATCTGAGCACAAACAATCAAACATGAATGACAGTTCTGCTTCCTATAGAAAAGCCCATCAGAATAGATTAAACCATGCATCCTTTTTGGAAATCATTAACTAAGTAAATAATACACGGGAGACGATTAGCAACTTTTTGAATACGAATGTCATACAAAGTGACAAAACAAGTTTCACTAGAATAAGAGAACGTGGTTCTTATTTTTAATATTGGCACAATTAAGAAATGTAGCTTTTAGAAAATGTAGCTGTCCAAATGCATCAGTTATGTTTGGGAAGGAATTAATCAGTAATCCCAATATGAATTTCAGTTGAATGTAAGGATAAACCTGGAGAAGTAACACAGTATTAAGCAAATATACCAATATTTACCTTCAGATTTATAAGAATAAACTTTCACGAATGCAGAAATCTCTAGTTGCTCCTGAAAGTTAAGTGTCATACTTATTGTAAACCCTCTTCTATAGTAAATGTGCTCTGTAAGTTCCCACATTTGACTTCAGCATTGTATTTTTCTTTTTTTAGTTCGTGAATGAGTAATTTTCTCAATTATACTGTCACAAAATATTATTTCCTTACTTGCTATAGTCATTTTCGCAATTCAAGTGATACTTTCATTCTAGTGACAGTCAATCCATACTGTTACAGTGTCACTTCATCAATTGTGAGACATTGTACACTATGAATCATACATGCGTGTGTATTGGACTATTAAATAGTTTATTGGCTCTTTAAATGTGAGATATTATATAAATATTATAATTTAGATAGGTAGTCGAGGTGGACCCGAACAGATTTTTAGTGTTCAGTTCGGGTTCGAACAATGTTGTGTTTTGTTCGATTCGGGATGATGGGAAAATAATTGTTCGGGCTCGGATCAAGTGCAAAATTTTAGGGAAATAATTGGTCGAGTTCGCTTCCAGAATGACTATGTTCTGACGCACCTGTACTTACTAGCTAAAATACTCAAATTAAGTCTTCAGCTATGAAAATTAATACCTGAATTTATTCATTAATGTCAAATTCAAGTATATGCTTGTGTGCTCAATTTGTGCTCAAACTGATTCATAAAAAAATTTATAATAGTTACAACTCGTCCGTGTTCGATTTGGTTTGGTACAAGACTCAAAATAATTGTTCGGGTTCCGTAAAATTCTCAAAATAATGGTTCGGTCGGGTTCGTTTTTTTACCTAACCGAACAGTTTGGTTCGGGCCCACCTCAAGTATAAACACTATCTGTGTCGTGTATTATTGCTTAAGCCTAATGTAAATAGTTCAATCTGTAAATTAGGATTCATTACTTAAAGTTATTGTTATTAATAATACCCTATCTAGGCTTACATAGTAGTTTAGACATCTAGTAATTGTGTATCCCGTATGTATATTTATTTAACTAATGTAGGAAGGTATATGTATTGTATGTATAGTTGAAAAAATACATGATTTTTCAGTCTGCGATTTATGCATCAAGTTTGGTACGTTTAGTTTTGCCATTTCTGTTGGTTAACATTAACCATCGCCATTAACGTTATTGTTAAAAGTTAGATTTGAAGCAGCAAGTTATTTCTACATGTTTGTTACCACTGAGTTGACATTGATAAATATTACCACACAGGTACGTCAATTTCTGAGAAAAGACTTTTACGATTGCGATAAATGTTACAGTTTTGCGGTTTAGCCATTAAGGCAAAAACTAGGGCTTGTATTATTGTTATGTAATAACAAGAAAAAGACATATTTTTTATATATTTATCTCCATAGTCAGGAATCTATTATTTTATGTTAGTTTTTACTTATTTTTGCCATTTATATCCGCCCCGCTATGGGTCATGTCATGTCTTCTTCAACATATTGCATATGTAATTTTACAGTAAGACAGAATGTGTCGAAATAGAGTAGGTATATACCTATATATTTTTAGGTATTATATAAATATACATGTAGGAGTAAACGATATGGCAAAAGCATGTTAAGGTATCAGAGCGAATAAACATTTTCCTTATCGTATGTATGAAACTCTGGAAACATACTGTCTGTGTTCTGTGTTGTATAAAGTATCCAGGGAAAAAGTTTCCCTGCTATTACTATTGCTCTTGTTACAGCGTACTTACATTACTTACGTAGCAAAAAGCCACGATGGCCCTAACTCTTAACTCTGTATGACATATTGCAGGGCCAGTGCCTACCAGACGGGAGAAGACGGAAAAAAGATACGTAATAATGCTAACTACTGGGTATTGCAACGAACATCAGAGAGTTCATCTCATTATCTTTATGTTTACGGTTATGATTATTACTATTACATTTTTACGTGCAGATTACAAAAAGGAAAATACACTTCAGGTTAGCAGAAGGTCCTTGTATCACTGCCATAGGCATAACACCTAATGTAGGAGAGAGCGAAAGACTAAACTTATGTTATAATCATAAGGCTCACCTACGTATTTAAGTAGTAAGTCTCACATTTACATTCGCTTGTACGTGAACGTGTGGTAGTGTTCGAAACACACAATATTAGGTAGTAGCTGCAGAAGTAGAGAAGTAAAGCAATGCAATAAGATTAGATTTGAATTTGAAAATACATAGATGCAAGTTAGAGACAATGTGTCTATCTAAATGTACAATAAAGTTATATCATATCCATATATCGTTAAAGGGCAGGGCTTCTCTGCATATTTTAATCGTATTTATGATTCTCCAGAGAGAAAGAATTCCTATTTGGAAATAACTCCTACTCTCTCTCTCTCTCTCACTCTCTTTACTATTTCTGTTTCTCTTTGCTCTTCTTACAACTATGAACTATCTATCTGAAATACATACGAAAATAAATAAATTCCCTTCAAGAAGCTCTCGTGCCAAATTCATGGAGGATATCACGAGCCATATCAATGTCGTTCCGAGTAATACCTAATGCTCGAATCACCAAATCTTGTGCATAGCCTTCTCCCGTTAGTTTAGCGATGTAGTCCATGTTCAGGTTCTCATAGGAAGTCGTCGTCTCATCTCCGCCTGGAACAAAACTAAAGCCACTGACATTTCTAAGAATATTACTACTGGAGCTACTCGTAGGAGTCTCTGCGGGCAAAACAGTGTCTTTGGAAGGAGCTTCCCTTTTGTTTTGCAGAAGGGCTAGGGTAAGCTCTCCTGGTTGTGTGTTTTCATAGTTGGGCCCTTCGACGGAAGAAGAAAAGAGGGGAAGCTGTCTCATGTACTCTTCATTGCTGACACAATTGGATGTATTCGTGGCCGTGGGAGTGGAGCTACTGGATGAGTTTGTTGTTTCTGAACTGGTACTAGGTGCAGACGATAAGTATCCCGAGTCTCCTGCAGTTGGAAAACTTATTTTTGTTTGTGGAGCGACGGATGTCAATTGCAGAACATCTACGTTCACACAACTATTACTACTGCTACCACCGCCACTAATATTCGTAGGCTTGGACCCAAGTCCAAATGCATAGCCGTAACTCTTGAGTCTGGAGCTGCTGGAAGAGGATTCATTCAATATTTCATTCGTCGTCGACGGCTTTTTAGATGCGGGTGCGCGACTCACTACAACTCTAGTTGAGAAACTTGAAGAAGGAGTTCGTTCTGAACACTGTGGATGTAGAGAATGTCTTGGTTGTTGTAAAGCTTTACTTACGAGAACACTGCTGGAACTGCCAGTACTGGAATTAGCACTACTATTGATACCACTACTATTACTATTGCTACCACTTGCACTTACACCGCCAGAACCACTCACGACTAAATTACTTGGCAGGTTCTTTGAACAAGAAGAAATCAAAGGAAGAACAAGGTGGGGACTAGAATTGGGTGAAACAGCTGCTGACGTCGGACACGACTTAGGATGGGCAAGACTTATAGACAGTGAATTGTTTAATGAGGGACAGGATTGATGTCGGATTTGTTGCTGGGCCAATTGTATTATGGCCATAGGTCGACTATGTCCTCCACACACACGTTTCACACCGGAATTTTCAACTTTTTTACTCAAAACAGCTCCAGGACTTGCAGAATGAGTTCCGCCTTTGTTACTATTCATATTAGTATTCACATTTACATTATTCACTTTGGCCGGCACGTCATAACCGTTCTCCACGGCTTCCCCTGTGTAGTTCACAAACACAAACAACATACAGTTATGAATATTTTAAAAATCTCCACATACTACACATGCAACAAAACTGTCTGAAAAGCTGAGCCAGCAGAATCTACAGCTACAAAGCACATACATTGTACACATTACATTTCTGTTACATTTATGAATTTATATTCTTGCAACTTTCAACGAGAAGCTCTGAATACTTGAATCTATATACAGAGATTACTCTGTTGTGAATACAACAAACACACACAGTCATCTCCGCCTCTACAAAATACTGTAGCAGTGAATAAATACATTAGTAACAGAAACAACTGATATTTTCTCATAAACCTACTCTGTATTCCACCATCAAGTTGGATCAGATACTTTAAAAATTTATGACTTTGCAGACAAGGACGCAACCACAGTTTACTACTAGAAAGGGAAAGGACATCATGATCACTTATACTTACAACTCGAAACTAGAACACTAACCAAAGCACACTTCTGAACAACTATACTACTTCGAAAGCAAGAGACGGACACGACACATCGTTTCTGTACGTCCACAAGACACATTTCCTTTCTTACCCCCATAGAATTATAAACACTTAAGTTTTTTTCCAATGTCTTTGTCTATGTTAGCTACATACGATTACTGCTACAGTACATGCTGAAGATAGTACTTCTATTCCTTACATAGACAAAGTCTTGGCATGACTTTCAATTTGCTGTTGTACGTTGTAAACTGCCCTCATATAACCTTCTTTACTGCCAATTTTGAGTAAAATATTGTACGTACGATTTCAAGGAGTATACTACACATACCCGTTTTGTACTTAACAAAAACATCGCAAACATAATATAATATCCTCGCTTGAGGGAGGATGGATATTTGTAAGAAAATACAATTGCCTGCATTCAAGTTCAAATGTTTTTGGCAAATTTTCTCATAATAACAGAGTAAAAGCATTTCGAAGAGAAGACGGATACGATACAATCTCAAGGTGGAAATAATCCAGTACACAGAACAAGTACAACAATTCGGCAATAGTACAAACAACAGCAAAAGCATTAAGGCGACAAAGCATTACTTTTACAACACCTATTTCCAGTTAAGCGTATAAAATATACAGATGTACTTTGCTACTTTAGAATACAACAGTGCAATATCACTACATAGTAGCTTTGTTGAAAAACTTTACCTCGGTTGAGCAAACCGGTCGAGTTGACGACACCATCCATTTCAGTTCCATTAGAATTCTTGGGAGTAGATGTGGAAATAATGCTTGTGGCACCATTACCGCTGCTGCTGCTACTGCTATGCCCATTATTAGGCCTGAGTACTCTAGGTACAGGTGGAATTTGTCGGATTGCATCTCCACTTCCAGCCAACCTACAACACAAACAAAGAAAAAATAGACAATGCAATACAAAATACAAAGGGCAAAATAAATAGAGAACCACTATTGCTGTAATGGAAGAACACAGTAGAATCCCACACAAAAAACAAGTAATCGATTCTGTATGTGTGGTGGTAGCTGTAGGTAGTTGATATTTCTTGTAGTGGATTTGAAGCGAAATCCAAATCTGTGTATGTGTCAACAAAGGCCACACTCAACTCTAACTTCATACTGTTTTAATGTTGCGAAAACACACTTTGAAAGTTCACATCCCATCATATTCTATCTATACAGTACCTAATACCTATACCGAATTTGATACTTTAAGATGTTCTTCCACAATACACAATTTCAAACGATATTCTATATATATAGGGATATGCAATATTTTGTACTTATTTGTACTACAGTTTTTTTACAGCAGAGAAAGCTAATACATGCTATATATGTCAAGTTTGTAACAGATCCTGTAATAATATGAGTGTGTATCATCTTTCTATATATGATTTCTCTTTTTTTCTCTTCTAGGTACTACTACTAGAGGTACCCCACACTTTTCATATTAGCGGGTACTTGCTACATAAGTATAGGCAATTCTTTGTGTAAACATGTATACTGTACACACTCGTCGTGGTAAGATGAGAAAAGGAGAAAGTGAAGATAGAAAATATTATGTAGAGTGATAGTGCTATTGTAAATAATATATGAATTTCCCACACTTCAGCATAACATTATAACATGGAGAAAAATCTTGGAGGAAAAGGAAGGAAAGTTGGGACCTATATGTCAATAGTAACCACTATTCTGGTGATTCATTCAGTAGTTTCATTCCCGCTTGCCCTCTTATGTAGTTGAATAGTCTTTGAAAACTTTTGAGAGCTTGGCCTTTGATGTTCTTCCAAGCATAGAGTTATTTTTAGTGCCGCAATGCTATAGGAATTCCAATTGAAATGAACACACAGTCATGTGAACAGATTTACTTTAAAACCAACTTTTTCGGAAATCCTCTCAGCAATGCACAATTCACGCTGGGTAATAGAAATTGAGAACGTACAAAATTTCATTAATATTAATAATATTACTTTTAAATGTTGGATATCATGACATAAGTTCTTGCAATGTGGAATCCACAAAATTTATACACATCGTGCAATAAAGTTCGGAAGTTAGAATTAGGTTTGAGTTTTTTAAGTCAAATCTTTTAACATCTGTATGCCATCGCTACCTCTTGCATCCAGTTTTTCACTTTTTCCATATGTAGTGCTGTAGAAAAGTTTTCGTTAGAAAGTGTGTGCCTGTGTGGTACCTGTATGAAGCTACGTCACTATCTTATTTTATTGCACAGTCAATATTCTCATTCACCTGTGTGTATGTACTCAGTAAGATGGAAAATAATGAAATACAATACGAAATCTAATTTGAAGTTGCTTTCTCCAGCTTAATGTTACTATATGTAGTACTTGGTTTTTCTCGGACGAGTTTTACAACCATCGACATACTAACATAGTTCAAGAGCTTAAGAAATCAATAAAAAGTTTAGTAGCACAAACAAAATGTCTAAAGTGATCAACTTTCAGTGAACAGGAAAACAGGATACCTTAAAAACTTTGTAAGACAGAATTTTGTAATCATAAAGAGACAGAAGAAGAAGAAGATGCCAAAAAGAAAAGTGTTGAGTAAGGATATTACAAAGGGCGACTGATAAAATCAGTAATTTCACAGAATTGTAGAAGTGGTTTAAGAAGTGCATAGATTTTGTACTATAGGTACCTCGAAGAAGATGAGTCATGGATTTCTGCGGAGACAGTGCTTGAAGACAAGGACGATGACGTCCCATTGGAAGAATTAGAAGCTTGAGTTCGAGACGGGGAAGATTTCCTCGGAGGCAATGGTGGTGGCAGAGTTCCAGTCGCCCCAGAAACGGGAGTTAAAGGAATTCCAGAAGATGAAGAAGACGCGAAGCTATTCTCAATGGCCACTCCTGCTGGTGAGTCTTCGGCTAAAGCTATAAGAGGCTGAACAGCCACAGAAACTGTCTGATGTTGAGCTTGAGCTTGTTGATGCTGTTGTTGTTGCTTTTGTTTGATATAAGCCAAACTCAGGCCATAGTCCAACTCAACTCCACAGTCTCTTCTAGAAATTCGCGGTGATTCTCTTGGTGTCGTTCCGGGACTACGACTCTCCGCCTGTAATGTAATACAAGCCAAACAAAATCACAAAAGACATTAGGCAACATTACTCGACAATAAAAGTACAATTCACAATAGTTTCTCCTACTGCAACTTCAAATACTCCATTCTGCTACAGAAAATAGTATTTCACCACGAATGACGAGGACAATGTTTCTCTCTTATAGTGCAAGACGTGCTTACTTACTTCCGACTAGATATCTCCATCTCATTTCACCTCTTTTTCAGAGTCCATTCTTTTCCACTAGTGAAAACTGAACTATGTACCAACTACCAAGTGCACGATACATTCCTACCGGAATCGCCCATATTCAACTCTCACAAGACATCTTTTATTTTTATTCATCATGCAACTTACTACCACCATTATAGTGGTCGTGTCATCTCTCACTACTTTCAACTTAAACTAGACCGTAGACTCTGCACTGATAAATATTCCTCCACTTTTCCCTATACTTACTACACAACTCTATTATATTCCTCATTGTATACTTCTGTCACTACTTCCCCACAGTATCTCATTTCATTTCTTTCTTTTATAAGACCTCAAATAATAAAAAGACAGAAAAATGCCCCCACAGAGAGTCACAAAAGATTTGAATATTAACATAGCCGTCGACAATAAACAACCGCTTTTGACTATTGTCTACTGTCCTTCGACTATGTGAATGCGACTATATCACACATAATGTTCAAACACCAGAGTCTAATTCATCAAATAAGTACATTTTATATTATAAGGCAAACACACAAACATTTTTCAACATGCAATGTGTGTTTCATATACAAAAGGAAACTGGGACTCTGTTACAAAATACAGGCGTATAATATATAAGTACTTAATATTGCACATAAGAACAAAAAATAACATGTATATAACAAAAACTGTTCTTCCACAATTGGAGAACAAAGGAAGTGAACTGAAATACTATATTGCTACTCGACTGTGGGTATTACAGCAGTTGCGGAGTCAGCAACGCAGTTTCTTTAACTTGAACTCCGTAATATGCTCTAGTCAAAGAAAACGTACGTTTTCCAGCTTTGTTAACATAACACATTACACGCGGATGGGCTAGGCACTCCTCTCTTTTGTGTTTTCACTTCTTCAAAGACACGTCAAGTTCATACGGAAGAAACACTCAACGAGACGCAACCCTCTCGTTATCTCTTCCGTGTAAATACTTAGACGGTTATACAGTTGAAAGGATGCGGACACACATCCCTTAGATGATAATTCAATGCTACAAACAGATGCAGATGTATGAACCAAGTCCCTGGTTTAATCTATAATCCAGAGTATTTTTAAAAATTAACATGCATCGATCTAACCTTTGTGGTTAAGGGGTTCATTAAAAATGCTATTGTCGATCCTACACATAAGTGCACTACTGCATGTACTTCTGTCGTTTTATCTTTTCAGTGTATATAAATACAACATGTACTTACTTGACCTATAAAATTTAAAAATAACTCCAAATATCACCACAATTATTTTCGTTTAGCTTTACACACCGGTACCATTAATACTTTTACCTCTCTTACCAACCCATTATATTATTATTGTATAACAGGTAACCCTGTATACAAGAATATAAGATTACATTATTTTGTATCTTAGTAGACAGGACAGCTAAGCATGCAATTCCCACATAAAAGACCCGGTAGAATTGTACATAAAGAATTTAGTAGCCTAAGATAGCAGTACAGGTCATATACGAACCAAAATTAAGTGTACCCCATTAAAGTAAGTGTAAATAAGGTATACAGTGCTTACTCGGCTTTCGGGCGTTTCAGACCGCGGAGAAAGTGCAAGGGCTTGCAAAGAATTGTTGACATGACTCCAATTTCCTGCATCCTGCAGAAAGATCCCCGAGTTTTACCACCATATTGTGACATTAAAGACATGCTACATTGTACACAGTATAGAAACATAATGAAAAAAGAAAAAAGCTGATTCTAACTAAGATTATTGTATTACACGGACAAGGATGTGACCAAAGCGTCCAGAATGTTAACTCATTCCCACAGCAGAACATCGCATCATCATTATTATCAACGAACAACTTCATGGCAGACTAAATAAATGTACGTATAATACTTACATGTAATGCTACCACTAAAGTATTATTAGAATTGTACTTTAGCAACACACACTCTGAAAATAAATACTACTCGCAAAGAATAAGCCAATAAATCGAGTGTGGCATCATAAAGATTTGTAGTGTGTTGTGTGTATGTCTGTGGTAGGTTTTTATAATAAAACAAGTAACAATAACTTACATACCACAATTGATCACATGCTTTTCAGTTCAATACAATACAACAAAGGTTTACATCACCAAACAGGACATTGAGAATCTCGACATGATTCGCTTTACTGGTCACACCACACTCTGGTACTACTGGCATCAATAACCTTATGGTCGCAGTCTTATCCGACCTACGATCATGAGCATGAGTTGAAACATACTAATAACGTATAGGGGAAATTGTTGGGACCTTACCTAAATAAGCACCATTGTGTGTGTAGCTTCGATTCTACTTGAATACACACATGTGCGACAATCAAAAACACACTTTAAACGTGACAATCATTTACACGACAAAATCAAAATTGTATTTTCAACGATGACACGATATTGCGTCATCAAACTCTAAAAGAACTCCACAACAAGCTTTTTCGTTTATGCTTTCCAACGTAAATTGATTGGATTGAGATTAAAACTTGCACTATCGTATTGTAATGGTGAATAAATTAATAAAATCATACGCAGTTTCGGTCAAAGAGCAAATCGAGACTGGAGAATAGATAAAAAATCGTAATATTATTACTGTCGATGTTTCTCTAGTATAGAAGTTCTGCAATATTGTGATTAGTAAGAATTGTTAACAGATTGAGATAAGGGACAGTACAATAAGACACGAAAGGAAGATTACCTAATTCACAAATCTACATAATCATGCAATTATTCGTTCGCAAACATAATGTTGTGTGATGAAGTGTTAAAAAATCGGGTTTTTTACATAGACAAGTGAGGGTTATCTGTAGGTCAGGTGTAAAATACCTAGATTTGTCTTTTTCTGTGAGTTTCGTGAGTTATATTATTGTATGCAAGTAAACAGGCAGTTTGTATTGCCTTAGCTGTATGAATATTCTAAAATGTTTGACTCTAATGGGATTGAATGGAGTGAAATCGATTTGTACGTGTTATAATGCTACGGTAAATTGCATCATGATCGTTATTATTTGAATTCCAATGTAATCTTGAAATCTTTATTGAAAATGTGATGAGTGAAACGAGATGCAATTATTATTTATTATACGTTACAATGCAAGTTGCAAATTAACTCCTGTTTATCCTACACCTCCTAATCATTACAATTGACAATTTTACTACATCCTTGTGGAAAATTAAGACTTGCACATAAAACTCGTAAATCTGCCCACTCTCTTTAGTGCATTATAGATACTCGTTCTCCTCCTATTTAATATGCAAAGGTATGGATGGGTATTGGAATACCATCAACGTGTATTCGTTTAGTTTATATACTCTGAGTGTTAATCTGATTATCATCATTGCATACTGTAATGTAATGATACATGGATTGTGTGCAGCACAATGTTTTGAGTTTTTTTTTCTTCCTAGCTCACGAAATCATGACAAAGGTCTTTGTATCAGTACAAAGTACAATGTCTACTATACGCTACCTCTGGTATACCTACACGTATTTATTATGCATGAGGCATATTAGGTATCCTGTCCATACTATTTTATTGCTGAGAGAGATTCCTAATATTTTATTAGGAGAGATCTGCGGAATATTATACGCGGAAAAAACTACTTTATAAAGGAAAAAATAAAAATCAGCATATAATTCATCTCTGGGTTTCATCTCTGTCGATGCAACGAACACAGTCTGTTATGCTCGTTCTATTTCAACATCAATCTTTGAAAAAACGTTAACCTTTCATTCCTACGGAATTCATGTACACAAATATTTTCTGCACGATCTCCCTTTTCTATATACAATCAACTATTCTACTTTTCATCCTCACAGAACAGATAGAGATGTAGAATCTATTCATACATTTTTATACGTTGCAGTATCATCCTTAATAATATTTCTAAGATATGGTCTTAACTCGCATTTATTTCATTGTTCGTGTGTTCATGTACAATTGACAACAACTGGCTATGGCTGAGTAGGTTTAAAAAGTCATTCTACTGTAGTAGATAGTTCCTATAAGTACAGAATATGTTTTTGATGATTTTGAGTTAACTGAACTGTGTTTTAGAATTGTAAAGCTGTAAGTTCTAATGTAAAGCGATAACCACATCTAATGTTTTCAAGGCAAAATCTCCACGATGTATCTATCTCTACGGACAAATTGTGAACACAAACTGCAATACAAATCACGACGAAACAAACTACTATAATAATGGATAATGTAACAAATAAATTGTACGTTATATACAATGAATGAAAAAATTATAACTTCATTCAGCTATGCTTACTCTCATTACTGTGATTTGAGCACAGAGATACTAATAGGGACTACTTGTGCCATTGTCACGAATACTTGACAATAGATTATTACTGACAAAACGACTAAAATACCAAAAAATATATACAAAAAACATAAAACAAAGGAGTCTCATCTGTTCAAGTCAAATTTGTGAATCTTTACTTTCTATAAGTATTTTGCGCTTTGAAATTATCATAATAATATTCTCAAACATAAATACAGCAACAATAATAATGGTAATAATAATTAATGGTCTATTTATACAGACAATGCAATGCAGCATGCTTAATAAATGTTTATAGTAAGTATGTACAATAATGAACTAAATATTATTATTTTATATTCATTCGTATTATTTGATGGTGCTAATGCTAATTGTATTAGGATTAGGTATAGAGGCATTCAGGCTTTTGACACCGACTCGTGTAGGGTGTGTGTACAAGCTAGTAATCTGCACTAACGTATGTGTTTTTAAGGTATAGGCACTTACAATTAGTTTTTACTATTTATGTATATTATTATTCTTACTTTCTGTACTATTATCAATAAATTTAACCAAACAAAAAGCGACTAAAATACGGCACAGAATAATCATCCTCAACAATACTAATTACATCAATTTAACAAATAACTTAAATGTATCAACATAGCATTAGCAAGACGAAACAGTCATTCAATTCGCTTAAGTTCATTCTTTCATTCAACTTCAGTGTGGCAGTCATTGAGGCATTTTTGATGATGATCACGATTTAAGAATATTTGTACAAGAATATGCCATACATACAAGAATGAGTGGCCTTAACTTTATAGAATATTTAATAAATTGTGTAATGCCTCTGCTTATTAATACACAAAAACTGTTGTTGCAATGAACGTGAGTGTGATGTTAGTAAACACTTTTAAATCTATTCTTCCAGTAAACAGTTTTGTGCTAGATTCTCAGTTTTCTCACAAGTTGATAATAACTGTTTAATCCATAATGACTAGGATTTTAATTTTACAGCTACTAACTTTAATTGCTTTTCTAGTTGTACCTAGGAAGTCAGCTTAAGGTACTGATAATATTATAAGCTAGACAGAATTTTCTTTTACAGATCTATCTAGACTTCTTGAGTATGTTATGCAATACACTATAATATAGCCTTTCCTATGGTTTATCCTGGACAAAATATGTATCTACCTTGCCCAGCTACTTATACACTTAAATATCAAAATCTCATATTTATAACATAAATGCACTGGCATACAAAAATTGTGCAATTCCAATTTTTGACTGAGGTACTTTATGTTCAGTTTAACTGACTTAATAATTAATTAAAAATGTCAGGTTAAAGGCCGCACTTACGTCATGATAATTCTTTGTAAGTAGATCTGTGAATAAAATTTAGGTATATACTAATTGTGTGTTTTTAGTCCGCTAATGCATCACAAACATTTCTAGGCCTTTAATGTTTATTTTAAGAGCATAATGTAATGTCCCTCGCCCTAATCTAAAAGCCTATAACTACTCTACTATGTTGACTTTCAGTATACTACATTAACATTTTATACTTTCAGTAACATCACAAATTGTATGTTTTACTAGCAGTCCTTTTCTAATGATGTATCTGAATAATATGAATGTGTACTCTTCCTAGTTATTTGTATACCTATATAGTACTCTAATATTGTGTAAAAGTGTCAGTATGAACTATTTTGTATGTATTTATGTATTTAATAATAATATTTTGGTATCTTTAGGTAATTCAATATGTCAGATACACACAACTACAACAAAACGTGATCATAATAAATAAGCAGTTAATGAGTGTGTGTGTGGGCCTTCAGATTATAATCTCACATGCGTTATGCGAACGTATTTAATTAAATTGAACAAAGTTGCTACAACTAAAGTTGAGACCACTTGCTTCTATAGATATTATGTACTACTCGTTAAATGTAAATGTAAACTTGGTGTGCAATAGACAAAAATTAAAAGAATAAAGGCTCCCACTTATAATACTAGTATAGTAGTAATAAGTAAATTATGCAACATCGACAAATAAATGATTCCACGGAGCACATCAAATAGAAAGACGGAAACGACGATTACAGGTTGCTGGAGCAAAACACGAGCAAAACAAACAGGCAAACGAGCAAAATGGACATCAAGAAGATGCAATCACAGGAGAGTGTTGCAGATGATGCTCATCTACCTCATCGTCTTCGTCCAAATCAACCAAGTTTCCTGTTGAACCAGCCTTATGCTGTCTTCTAGGGTCGAAAGGATCCACTACTATAGATTCAGTCCCTTTAATTTCGGCTCTGCAAAACGGACAGCCTTGACCCTCGGATTCCTGAAAAATTACATTCGTTAACACTTTTAGTTCAAGTTCAATCGTTGTAAAAATAAACTTAGATAACTAAATATTAACCTATAACTTAATTTCTGTAGATTAACAATTTTTTTTCTAGTTTCAGAATTATTAGGAATTATCAGTGCTTAACTCAAATTTACTCCTATAATAGTATACGTTGCTACCCAAGGGCTATCAAAATATTTAAATCATTTCTTTCGCACATGGCATGTATTGCTGCGTAATTTAGATTAACTTTATTAATCCATGTAAGCTGCAAGGGCTAGCTAGAAATTAATGTGTCAATCTTATTGCTAGTTATGACTGAACAAACTTATGTACAACTCCAATAATACAATCTTAAAGTAATCTTTTGTCAGTGCTAGACGAGGCTAAATCTATGTTGTCATACACAAGTAAAAATATATGACTATACACAATTACGTAATATACGTAATATATAATTTACACATACTGAAGTAAACTTCAGTAGCATTATATACAACTAATGCATATCAATGCATGCATACATATACTACATAAACAAACAATAGGTAACAAATCTGACAGTTCTATTGACAAATTTAACAAACACGACAGCTCTAACTAGACATTAGAGTGACAAATCTGAAGGCATTGTAAATACAAGCTCAATAATTTATCATTTACCTTACTATATTGATATAATAAGTTCGCTTGTAAACAATAGCGGTAATAGAGAAACTGACATTAGGGGCAGTTTAGAAAATAAGTAATCTGGGAAGCTACAAAGGTTTTTGTGCAACAACACTACAACATAACGTTGCTATACTGAATTAAATTTATAGTTCTGATGTGTTAACTTCGTTAACAGTTTCTTCAGAGATTATTTGGGGGTCTTTAAAAAATATGCTTTACGAAAATACTGATTCATACAAATATTACCTACTAAAGTGTGTTAATAAATATTTTTCATAGAATAATTATATTGTATAATGGCATACAACCGAAATAAAAATGTTCTTGTACTCTTTGGGTATGCAAACGATCCTATATTTTACGATACGATATTTTATGTACGATAAACGTTGCTTACCTGCCATGATGTAAGACAAGGAGTACATAAAAGATGACCACATGGCTCAATGCGAATATCTTTGTCATTTTCTGCACATATTTTGCAGAGTTGGAAGGTAGATCCCATTTCACAATAAAGTTCATACTGTTCTTGAGTAACTTTGACATGATCTTCTGGAGTCAGTTGAACCGCCGACGATAAGTCTGGATTTACATTTCTACCGTCAGGATACAAGTAGCTGAAAACAACGAAAGTTATTCACAAAGCATTAAATAAAAGCTTTACGTTTCGCCAATTTCATCATTCAACTTGTTTGTCCACGTGCTTTACATTATATTAAGTGAAAGAAATAGACCATGTGAAATCAGTTTCAACTTAAAAAAACCTTAAAGAAACAGATAGCTAAGTAAAGTTGTAGTGAAGTGGCAATACAGCTGATTTATATTCATGTACTGAGCACACACTTAAACTACACGTTATAAGTACACGCTAAGCATATAACGTATACAAATGTAACTAATGACGTGACGTAAAAAGAGGCAAGAGTCAGTTTTACTCTTTTGGCAACTTACAAATGTTCTCTGTATCCGTCAAGGAGAGCTTGGCACAAAGACTTATTTTGAGGAATAGTCTGCAAAATGTTCCTATCACTTGTCACATATCCTATTGCCCACTGCCCCAGTCGAGTACAGCTCAGCCGAAATACATAACTGTGAAAAAATGTACATTAGTAATTTTCATTCTAAAGCAGTCCCTAGAAGATTCTTCTTATGCATCAATGAGGCCGTAGCATTTCATTGATGAATAAGCAAAACAGCAAATAGTAATTGCAAATTACCTTCCAGGCTTGTCGATATACTTTTGCAGTCTGGCTTTGACTTCGTCGTAAGTCAAAAAGGCAACATATCCCGGATGTGTCACAGCTAGAATTTGCCAATTTCTTAATAGCGTAGACCAAGGTTGGAAAAGTCTGAGAAATACATTTTAATGTGTAAAGCATTTGTAATTAATTCATGTGATTACATACAACTAAAACTTCAATGTATGATGAAATTTTTTATTACCTTGTAAAAACGTCAAATTCAAAATTTGATATATAATCGTTGCAAGTAAGGTCTATAGTTGACTTCAGAGCCATTGCTTCCAACCCTGTGCTAATTGGATGGACGGCACTCAGAGTTTGCCTAAATTGCTTCCACGAAACAGTCGTTCTGAAACACAATCAATTTTAATTATAGAATCATTAAAAAGGTCAATTGCAGTACCTATGCTTTATTATCATCTCGGGCAAGCTCGTCTCTTAAAAAATGTAGTACAGGCAAGAAAAAGTCAATTTTTAAGTCATTAGCTATTTAGTACGGTTACAGAAACGAAACGTTTAGAAAAATCACTTTAGTGTGCAAGAGATCTATGGCATTAATGGATTGAAGTTTTAAATATAAGATCAGGTAATATACTATGAAGTATTTTAAACACTTAATATTTTAGACTTTTTCTTTAAATAAAAGGAAAAAGGGAAATCGTTTCCGCAAATCTATCAGGTACCTGTGTACTTGAGTATTTGCAGAAACAGTTTCTATCGTACAGGTAGCTTTATAAATTTAGGCACTTTGTGTGACACTACATTGATTCTGTAATCAGTAACAGGTGGAGGAGTGCTAAATACGAAAGTAAATGTATATGCAATCAAGATGTGTATCCTCACCTGTTTCCAAAAGAACTTTTCCAAAACTCTGCTGCGTCGGATTTTGTTATACGGAATTGGTCGCCGGTGAACATACCATTTGGAAATAGAGCTTTGAGTTCACTTAACATGTGGCTAAAAACTAGACTTAATTTTGTCAAGTTCCGCCTATAATGTGATGCTTCATCGAACATTTTATCTTTACCCTCTTTGAACAACTTAATTGCTTGTTTACATTTACTCATCTGATTTTCGATGAATAATCTAAAATATTCGTTGTTATTTAGAGCTAAGAGTTTATCCTCGTATTTAGAATAAATTAGTCGTAGATGTTGGTACGTGTCGGGTAAGATATCTAATATAAACGGAGGCGAGTTTTTCAAATTCATTTTCGGATGTTGGCACAGTTTGACCACTTTATCCATCAATTTCCACGTCTTTTCCAGAGTTCTCTTGTCGATCGTAAGCTTCGGAGGGGCCATTGCCTCGGAGAATGCTCCATGAATTTTTGAGAACAAGGACGTAATGTTGTTTTGGGACGATGGGAGCCTTGTCTGTGCCCTGTTATTACCCGCCATTCCTCGTTTTTTCATCTCTTCATTTCCTAAACACAAAATTAAATTAAATTTATATAGATCCCAAAACTTTTCAATACAGAACTAAAACGTAAACCTCCACCAAAACTCCCTACTTCAATAAAAACTCTAATTTTACAGATAGATTAACAAATGTACGTACAACCTAATGCACTTCACAATGCCAATTTACACTTGTGACCAACATTTATACAGAAGTCACCTTTATGTCACATAAATAACATAACTGCAACTTGATCTACATATTATATCTAAGAAAAATTAGTGGTAATTATACCAGTTTAGTAAGTAAACTGGTATTAGTATCCAGAAACCCTTCTTTAATTTTTGACAGTAAAACCGGCCTAACAATTTCGAAATCAAGTTCCCTAGTAAAACTGTATCTAACTTAGAATCAACATTCAATTGTAAGAATTGTAACGGAAAACGGAAAAACGGTCTAAATTATTAATACAGCTTGAAGTGTATTCAACTTACTTATTTAACACAAAGTTTGTTAACACTCATTTAACACAGAATAAATTTCACTTGCCTGTGTCATTGTTATATAAAGTAAATTATTTATCTCACAGTCTGAATTCGAATTAATTCCTATATCTCCTATTAATTATTGTGAATTGAGTTCATTATACAATTTAACTGTATCATTCGTCATTAACTAGTATTCACAGAAAACTTTTATCGATGTACCTTGTACTTGTATTTATGACGACATGACTTTGTCGCACTGACTGCTATATAAATACTCAGTACTCCCACATCACAGACATCACGCACACAAAACCAATACCAATATATCTACACTAATACCAATTATAAATTGAGTTACAATGTACAAATTACCACACACGACTTATTCAACATAATAATTACAAGCTACACACTCTGTACATTACGTACTGTGTACACGGCCTGCCTGTTTGGTAAAACTTGTATGGGCGATTGCCAAGAAACTTTAGTACATCTACGGATTATACGACAAGGAGTAAAAACGAAAATAATTATTACATAATATGACATTGATAATATACGTCAAGTATACTTCACCTGAAAATTCTGTAGGTACTGAAAGTTGAGGTAGACAACAGAGAAGGTCAAAACAGCCACACAGGAAGTCGAAGTTACACAGACAAGTCAACACAGTGTACTTTTCCTATTATTGCTATTCGTACAGCACAGCCACATACAGAATAGGGATCTATTGGATTATTCTTCTATGCTGCACAGCATCCTCCACTTCGTACACACAGCAGTAGACACTCGTCGAGAAGAAGAGGAACAACGAAGACGTGCACTTACGTAACATAAATACATACACCAATCAGAAAAGCACTAGCATTGCTCCATAGCTCTATATAATGATATAATATTATTTATTGTGCTAATACCATTATATCCTCCTCATATCACAACCTCTCTAGCTTCCATACACAACCACACTATATCAGTCTGTACGTAAAACCAAGTTGTACTGTGTTACGTCTGTACTACTTAACTTATACAAGTTTAATGTGTGTGTATAGGATGCAATGTGCACCATATCTTTTGTCTTTCCTATATATATTATATTATATCCTTTATGCACTGGTATGTGTAACTGTGTGAGTGTATAGAACTTCTATGTGTGCATGTATGTAGTAGTGGTGAATGAAGCTTCTCTCTCTTGGGAAGAGTAAAAAAATCAAAATGTACTGAATGAACGCAGAGAAACACTACTGCTCAGAGAAACAGTTTCACAGACCGAGCGGCAGGCGACTAACAAAAGTCAGGAAAGTGCGCCTTCGAGAATGTATATGGATTGGATGGATGGATGTTGTGGATGCAATGTATTATGTGTACGTAGTATGTATAGACCAAGGGTTAATACAGGTAGACTCACTTGTGTAATAATCAAATGCATACAACAAAGATGCGGATACGAGTTCGTATTCAACAAGCAGTCGAGAGTTCTTTTAGATGAACCACAGTGCTTTACTGTTTGGGGTTTTGTTTGTGTGAATATACCATAGTACTACTACATTTCTCTATTTTCTATTCTAAATGCTTTATGGAAGTTTCTACTTTATTGTGCTCTTTCATGCTGGTATATGTCATATACACAAGTACTACTACTGCTGGCTAAAATTAAGCACGATATGAAATTGTAGAGGTGAGAATGAACCGGAATGAATAATATTTGTTCTAGACACAAATGTTGATAACTTCAGGTTATGCTATAGATAGCTGGCTATCGGTGACAACCAGAGTGGTTATTTTTGTTTGCTAACGGACCATTTTCATTCATGTTGACCCAAGCAAATGACCCGTCCTAAATGTAAATCGTATGTAAATCGTCATAAAGCCGAGCCTATATCGGTACTACAGATTATTGCTCCTTTTTCCCAATAATAATAAATATATGCATGAAATAACAGTTTGTCGATGGAAACCAAGCATGATATATACCTAACTATTTGTATACATAGTTAAGTATGTAGGTGTTTCAAATAATATTCATAGGTAGACACAAAATAATGCTGCTTTATTATGTTCATGTACATTTTAGTGGAAGTTTATGAAAGTGCCTTGAACGATCAAACAGACAAACACACACATGACTTAGCAATAACATTTTGACAGAGCAACAATAACAACCTATGTAATTAACTTTCAATAGCATTTGTATGTATAATATGTAGTATGAAAAACATTTTTAGTTTAGGTACGTACATTCTAAAATTGCATTATAACACTTATATGCGTTATGTACATAATATTATAACCAAATGAATCATATTATTGTTGTACCTGATTATAATTTTCGTTATGTTCAGAAAATGGAGATCAATGTATTGTAACTGTATCTATTGTACTGACAAAATGCATCGCTGATCTTATCTGAAAGGTGTGTATTTGAACAAGTGCAATGAGTCAACCGATTATGATTGTATATTTAAATGGAACTGACGAACTTATCTTTTGAGCAGGTAAAACCCAATTACTCAATGATGGTAGAGAGACCGGCCAGAACTTTTATGTGCCCATGTCTGGGTTGAATGAATGCATAGTTATTAGTTAATATTGCCTGTGATGTGAACCTAGCATGTGGGTTACTTAGAGCTTAACTACATCCGACGACACGAGAGTGTCTGTCTTCGAATGTTAGTTATGTGTGTGGTGCTCTTCTTCCACTTATTTTCTTGTGTTTTTACAGTTAATGTCTATGAAGAAGTTATACCTACCTGAGTACGCTTAGAGTTTTAGCTGTACTATAGCTGTAGTTTTGCTTATAGCCAGGCGCCTGGCTTTATTAGCTATCTAGTTTTATCTAGTTGTTTGTAGGTAGGTATAGTATATTATATCATTTGTTTGTACTGTATGTCATACAAAGACCTTACCTTAAGTTTGTATGTGGGAATTCTCGTAATTTAAATGTGTATGAACTCAAGAACGATGGGTATTCACAAATGCACACCACCACTATCAAGCGATGAAAACTTCTGAGGCAATCTATCTATACGAAGTAGAAACTAACCAAATAATGCTAACAATCTCTCCTAGAGAGCTCAACTCACAAAAATTGCCTTCGTGAACTTACTTTAGCGAATCTCTCTGTCTGTAACTTGTAACACCGGCTTGCTTTGAGATTTTTCTCAAACCAAAATCTACTTGATCTCAAACCGTCAAGCCCAAAACAGTCTCATGAACAGTCTCACGTCAGTCTAACAGACGCTATCATTTTCAATGATAGCGTTCATACTAAGTCTTAATAACAGTATAGTATAATGCTGCTAATAAGTCTCATCTCCTCATCAGGTGTATGAGTTATTAATTATATTATTAGCTAGTACTTATAGTACGCCTAGATCAGTTGGCATCAAGGGTAGAGAAGAATTTCATTTATTATGAAACACCGTCACAAAACACAGAGTGAGTGACAATCTGACAGGGTAAATTAGGTAAAATGTGGATGTTAATTTATTTTATTAGCATAACTCATTAGAATAAAAATATTAGCGTAGTATAAAATTCATATTGTGTAGGTATAGGTAAAAAATATTTGTATGTAACTCATTGGAATAAAAACATTGTAGTAAAATTCATATTAGGTAAAATCAAGATGTGTTTACATGACAACTATGACGTAGTGCTTCAGATGTGTAGAAAAAAGATTTTTCGAAAAATGATCCCAGTTCTAAAAATAAAATCCAACTGCACTGCACAAGCTCCCTTTTCTTATTTTAGTTCTGCTTTTCTGGTTTTATAATTCATGTTCCACATCATTCATGATGGATTTCAACTCATTTGACACAGACGATACTCACCTCGACCTCAGTTACCAAGACCTTGAAGAAGTACCAATACAGTACATAAAGGATCACCCTGATGTCGTCAGCATTGATTTGCAGTGTAATCGCATAAGAAACGTGCCTGAAAGCTTGTTAGAGCATCTTCAGAATGTAGTTCATTTGGATCTGAGTGATAATAAACTTTCTTCTCTGCCAAGCAATATTGGATGCTTGATCAATCTTAAGGAGTTGGACATCAGTGGCAATGAGGTGACAAAAACATTTTGCAGCATCACAAAACCTGACCGATAATGACAATATTAATGATGTTATGATATGTGCAAATACTGATAGATATACACTATTCCTGTCAGTTTTTCAAAACTGAACAATCTGATATGGCTGAAAATGAACGGAAATCCACTTACACCCATTATGAAACATATCATGAGTGTTAAGACCTGGGATTCGGATGAATATTACTCGTGTGCCAGGAATCTCGTTGTCTTCATGCAACAAGTGGATAATGCTGAAAACACATTTGGTATTTTTACCTATGATTCAAGATTGCATGAATGTATAGAGTTGACTGAATGAAATCCCACTAATTGACTTTATTTTCTATTACCTAAGATAATTCTGGTAATCCAAGAGTGAATACAGATTTGGAAGTTTTATTCAGCCGTGCTAAAACTCCGCTGGATAAGCCGAATGGAACAAGAAATTCCAACATAGAAGCAATACTTGTGGGTATGGTTCTTACATTAAACTATTTACAGAATGTATAAACATTTTAACTATTGATATGTAAATTAATTATTAAATCTTATTCATCCAGAGGACAAAAATGGGAATTATTTTTACGTATCACTTGGGAATAATGTTAATCGCTTGGATACTTTTGCAAGAAGTTTGGAAAACGTGACCACAGAAGATGATATTTCAGAATCCGATCCACCCCAGAAACGGACTATTGTATCATGGATCAAATTTCGTAAAAGAAAACTCTTATTACCCCTTAGACAAACTAGCATTGGTTAAATATGTAAGTAGTTCTTGTATTTGTCATAATCAACTCCAATTAAAGTTGTTCTTTTACTAAATAGTTGCTGTAAACATTGCGAAATACACCTTCATAGGGATTCCAATTCTAATGCTCCTGATGTCATTAACCTGCCATCCCAAACGTTTCCAAGATGGACTGCTTTTTTTGACTTATCCATCAACGAAAGGATTTCTCGGTTACGTTGCAAAAGCTCAAAGTTACTTGTGTAACTTCTTCAGTTCCTTTTCGGCTATATTTCCGCTTGACTCTCCTCTGCCGGATACTACTATATGGGGCTTTATAGTTGACAACTTGACCAATTTGTACCATTCATGGTACAAGAACTGGTATTACCAATAATCGTAAGCGGGCACTAGATATTCTTTTATTTTGCCAACACAAAATCATTATCATATCATTAATATTCATTATATAACAAACCCAACTGCAACAGTCACAACTAAAAATTTTATTACAATTTCATTCGACATGAAAATTACATTATGAGTTACAGCAGTTTTAGTAACTGCATTGTACCTAAAGAAACTTTTAGCTATATTGAATATGTAAATACAATTAGTAAATATGTACGAGAATATTATGTTAAAATAATATGAATAAATATTAAAACTAAAAGTACATCAGTGCTCATCTAATTTGAAATCAGTCTGTATTTAACACCTAGTCTTTATAGTTGAAATGCAACATTTGGGCAACACTATATAGTTCTCTTTTTAATGAACATGCAACTGGGTTATATCTCAATACATATTCGCTACTAACTGATAATTCGAGTAACTGTACAAGTACAATTTTATACTTGTATGGATATAAACGAAATACCCACTAGTTAAGTTTTAATTATTATTGTCTCTGCATTCATTTGAAATATAAAGTAGACATTCTGACAAGAAAAGGTGAAAGGATCAAACAGATGTCTATTGCATGGATTAAACTCTGAAACTGGGTTGAATGGTTGAAATTAAAATGCTGTGATGCATAGGAAAAGTTTGGATAAACTATAAATGTTTTCCATCACAAGGATCATAGGACGAGACGGATACCTTTTTATCAACTTTTTGAAAATAACTTTTTGTCCTGGTACAAGCTCATGCTTGTGATTAGTTACATTACAAGCAAAAGGTACTTACTACTACTCTTACTACATACATCATGGCAATATCACCAATAACCATCGCCCTTTAAAAGTCCACACTCAATAGTAGCAGAGCAAAAAATTCTCAATAATACGGTTGCTCATGTTTATGTATCAAGTTGGGTTTGTCTGAAGTCTAGAATGAATTGATGTGGTGTTACGTATTTTGAGTGTGACAATCCTAGCATATTTGACACACTTTATATTCACAACTATAAGGATATACCTATCAGTGAATGAAACTTCACACAACTCACATACACGCATCATTTTTTATTTACTGTCTGCATGGGACACAGACTTATAAAGTTGCTTTTGTATCTTTCTACCCCATGCATGATGCCTCACAATACAAAGTTGTGTACCCGGGATGGAAGCAAATTACAAAGGCAACTATGAACTTACATACTAGATAGGTATGCTCCTTTTTCATTGGAAAGTGTGTTATAAACATGTTCATAGAAATTGAAACTCTTTAATGCAGTACTTAAAAGTACTCAGGACGTTATTACGTTGAAGCCGGATTAAACTACAATAACAACACATGAAAACATTTGAACAACACCATCCGCAGAACTAACGAGACCCGGAAGAATATATACAGAGAATAATGAGTCCTTGAGTCCTTCCTACCTTCAATATAACTGGAGTTTCATTTAGCCTTTATTTTTTGTGTACATTGCATTATACACGTAAAATATTCACCACGGCACATACTGATAGTGATATAATAAATAAGTTTGGGTTCCCTTGCTTTCTTTACACGACTCAGCTCACTTGACTGAATGTAATTCTACTACACAGAAAGGTTTCATGCGCAAAATCCAGTGTGAGAAGAGAAAAATAAATCCACCGGTCTCCCCAGCCCGGCAGTTGTTTTCAACTCTCCTCGTCCACATTCTTTCATTCCTCCAAAGCCAAATGCAGCGGACGGTTGTCATTCAATAAGTCTCTACCAAATAACAAGCACTACACTAAAACTTCAACCAGAAACCTTTAACATCAACTCAAGGATTATACAAAATAATAACTACATAATATTTAACAATCTATATAACCGTATTTCTTTTTGTACTATAACCCAAGAATGGTTTAACTGAAAATATGTAGCAGTCAAAATCGTTAGTTAAACTTTTAGTTAACAATTGTTAACCACTCGTGCAGGATGGGGCTACAATAAAAGTAAAGTTCTCACAGCCAAACGTTCTAACTACAATAACAGTCTCATCTTGTGTGTTACAATTTAACAAGAGAAAATTGTATACTAAATATTCATAAAGACTAATACAAAGGTTTTCTTACATCCCTATCTACATTACGGTTTCAGTTGACAAAGATAAATCAGTACCTAGACCTACTATATCTACAAACCAGTAGTGCATCTGCCAAAATACCAAATTAATCATAATTAACATTACCAAAGTACCTTCAAGTTCGGAACTAGTAACATATAACGAACAAAGAAGCTTTTACACACAACTAGTGCATATTACTAATATTTATCACTGGTAACTACTTACATTTTAATGCAAAGGAAAATATCAAACACGTTATTATCTTTGCGGAACAGTAACCGGGATATCTTTGTGTGCATGGTGTATGTAACAAATTTACAAACTCATTGAGTAAATTAATTAGCAAGGCATACCTATACATGACCTACTTACTTATGTTCTTCTTGTTGCAGTTTGGAGAAAGTGAGAATAATATAGCACTTACACACGTTCTGACTTTCAAAAGTAAACAAATGGTTTCTATTTTCCATTAAATGCTGCAAGTGACAGCGTGTTATGCCAGTGAAAGTCATCCATAAAATAACTCGTCACTCTTCCAGGTAAACTTTACAACAGCGGACCGAGAGAGAGAGAGATTGTTGACACAAAAGTGCACACGTGTATCTCTAGTTATTTTGTAAGTGTATATACATACCTACCCTATAATAAGTTATTTGTCTACAGACAGTTTTACTGTTGAAATAATAGAACACGAATAATAATATGGCAAAAGTAGATCAATAAGAAAGACAGAAAGACATACATAATTCTTCAGTCTACTACGAGACAACTACCTGTCTTTTTGTGTGTTTATATGGACAGAAAAGTACATATTGCATCGGAAGGCTTACAGGAAAGTTTGGAAGTTATATAAAAGTGAAATATGAAACGGAATAAGATTATTATTACGTAAGGACCCTGGTAAAGTTGTGTTCTGATGAGATGGTGTTAGAGAGAGACAAAGTCGACGAAGAAAATGTTGCGTCGCTTGACTTTGACATGACAGGGATGTACGAATACAAATTAGACAGCAAACGACCCATTTGTAGAAATTTTCACGCAAACTTTACGCAAAGCTTTCCATTTCAAGGAAGCAACAGTCACAGTCTTTCTACAATAAACAATTGTTGCTACTTTTCTCATACTCCTATTATCTGTAGTGACAATAAAGTGAAATTCGGTTCCCAGTGTGATCGTCCCAGCTTCCAGGTGTTCTTTTCCGAAGATAGAAGATGAGAAGAAAAACAATGGTCATGGCCGGACTACATTGGTTCATTTTAGTATTCTGTAAGTTACACTTGTTTTCTCTACTTACTACACTAGTTTTACATACTACTCACTATTTAGAATTTTTACCTATATGAAGAAGCATTACCTATATGTTGCTAATGCTTTTAAGAAATACTAAATTACATTACAGCATTTTTATATGTTTTTTCTTTTACAAAAATAATTGACTAAACTGTATAGGCTCATATAAGTTGTACGTAGAAGCAAATTACTTACACAAGGTCGGATGAGCAACTCATAAATTATTAACAAGTCGCACTTTAAAATTGCACAGTAGAACATAGGTATACTATACACAAGCTTAAAATGTCTCTATTTCCTGTCAAGATGTAGTTCTAAGAATTTAGTGAGTAAAGCTTTTTACTTAGATTTCTTTCAATCTGTCTTTCTTTTGACGGCTTTCAGTTTGAGGGCTTTGTATTTTGTTGTCGTATAAAAGTCCACTTCATTGTGTGCAACTCTACCAGTAGTTTTTATCTAGATAACTAGTAGTTGTTTTGCTTTATGAACTCTTCATCAACATTATTGCACTTATTTTTATTGTATAATCTAATACGTACTTTCCAACTTATCTACCCATGCCTGTAATAAGTATTCCATTATCAAATGACATTACATGTAATTACGATAAATGTTTTGCCAGTATAGGGTATGCTTTTTATAAAAGTACCTCTAGCTCAATTCTATGAGACATTTGCATTAAATAATCATCCTGTTTTCGTCGTGAGTATAATTATCCGTGTTTACATTTACTGAATGACAATGACAATGTGTACTTGTGGAAGATTGTACGCGACGTAATATATGCAATGATAATAATAATATATATTACGGGACTTGAATTTTTGAAAGATGAGTAAATTAGCATCATTAGTGGTAGCAACTGCAGTGAGACAACTCAAGTTATGTTTTCGTGTCACCTAGCTTTCATAAGCTACGTAAACAAAGGATTGTAGAAAAACTAGTTAATTGTGTAAACGGGCAAATACAGATAGCATATAAGCTATATGATGATGATATTGCGTTTGTTTATGTGTTCTGTTTTTCCTTTCTCTGTTAATTTTGTTTTCCTTTCTCTGTTATCTCAGTTGAGGCAACTGTAATAGTATATATTAAGTTAATTGTATCATGTACTGCAAACAAATGTCAGTAGTAGCAGACAGTGGAAGGAATTCACATCAAAAATACACAAGACCTACTTATTTGCAGTTTTTGTTGCGATTTGCTAAAGCAAAACTTTCGTTTCTCTTTCTTTGGTAACTATTGCAGACAGTGTCAAATAGAATGAAATTACTTTCCTTGCATTTTTCATACTTTCCCAACTTTCCAAGTTTTCTTCACGTCAACATGAGTGTGTACAACACATTTCCACTGGAATTGCTACAGGCTTATAAAAGATGTTATATATTTACGTAGTTGCATTTGCATTGCTTAAGTATCATCCAACTTTTCAAAGTTTATGAACAGTGGCACACTTTTAGTTGTACTTGTTAACTGAATTTTGACTGTAGTTTATTATGTTGTGTACATAGAAATGTATTTGTACAACCTACTCTTTTGTTGTCTTTTACTGGTAGTATATACGAATAGAATTACTTATTATGTTTATTCAGTACAATGTGTGCCTACAAGATAAAATGCATGAAATATAGAATGCGTACGCATTATAGGGAATCGCCAAAAGCTATAACACAGTTTTGCAAGTAGGTAATTAAGCCGGATTGTGAGGGATTTTAAATCGTTCCATAATCCGTGCTGAATTCTCTGGAAATCTTGCCACGTAATAGCACAATATAATTTCATACATCATACATTTATGATTACTCTATGGATGGTCGATGTGTTTCTGCTAAAACCAGATACCTATAAATACCAAATAAACAGGTAAGATACATAGCCAGGACAGGTAGGTATTAAGTACAAGTGTAATTCTCCACTGACAGATATTTCTAGTATAATTGCTTTGTATTGATCATTTATTTATTTAATATTATGATTTCTTACTAGCCTAATTGACAGAGTTTTTCGTTTGTTCGCATAACTTCAACTGTGGCCGCATTACAATTTGAAGAGTAGTATGGATGTCCCTAGTCCCTACTATACAAACTCTTTTAATTTAGCATACATAAACGTTTTCTCATTTTTCTTACACATTTGGTAAATTATATATTGAATTCAACTTCACAGGTACATTTTCGTTTTCCTAGTCTGTAGACGTTGTAAATAATTTTAAGAGCAATTCTGTAGAAGTTAGTTTCTTCTGAAAGAGTGCACTCACATAGGAGAATCCATAGTAAATACTCGTTGAGACATAAATATAAAGCAAAATGATTTGGCTTTTTATGCATGTCCAAATCCAAGTCCAAATCTAAGCCAAGCTGTAGAGAAATTAATGCATACAAGCAAAGAAAAAAATCAAAATCCTGTCTTGCCCATCCATGACTTACCTGAGTGCGCCTTAAATTATTTGCAAAGCAATCAGTGTGAATGAGCAGATAGATGTAAGAATGTAAGTACTACAAAAATACATTTAACTAATGAGTTATTTTTTATTTATTATACATACAGTACGAAATACAGTCAAACCAATATGTACACCAAAGACCTATAATCCATATGACTCAAGTTTCCTAGAAACCTAAAAGTAATTACTTTGTGCATAATCTTACACGCTTCAGGTGCCATTATGAAAACAATGTATTTTTAGTTCAGTTGAAACTACTGTAATAAATTGTATTGAATTATATTTGAGTGAGTGGTAGGATTATTATGGATTCATGAACAGAGACTTTACATCTGTATTTTGTATATCATATATACACATTTTTTGATAGTGTGAAGTTCTGTAAGTGCCAGAGTAATATGAAAATTGTTCTGCCGAAGTATGTGGTATGTTAACTATACCCTATGGTGGAATGTTTGATTAGTTTGATTAGATGGTCTAGGAAATGCATTGCATAACATGACGTTGGTATACACGAGCCAGCTTTTCAAATACACTACGTGATGTAACGTAGATCCCTAAGTTTTCGAAATTCTTGGTAAAGCTTCCTATTCTCCATGGCGTACATCCATGTACACACACACCATATAGATAATAAGAACCCAGTGGAAACTGGAAATAAAGTATACGAAAAACGGAAAGGATTCATTCCTTTCTTCTCTGCGTGAGCTCCACATAAAATGAACTGACGATCTTAGAAACTTAAGAAAATACGCGTTTGTACATACAAAGTAGTTAGAAGCTTTCTTGTTTTTATTGTTAGTGTGCAAGTGTAACTATCTCTGTGTGATATCTTTTATCGTGGTAGAATCTGGTACTGCACCTATAAGTTACATGCAGAAGTCTCTCAGTCTCTGCGTACAGGGAAACGAACTTGTAGGACTATAGACATTACTTAGTTGAGTTTAGTAGCAAAACTTGACTGACAAACTATGAACAAACATTGTTCACACTTTCAGCATACTTACGACTTACATTAGGAAGCTATAACAAACATTTTGGTCAGCATGCATAATTCATAGAAACAGTTCATGCACTGAAATGGATGCATAAATCCACGAGAAGAGGCAGCTCTGAAATAAAGCTAGAACATTATGATTACTACAATGACTGGAGTGTCTACTGTCTAGTAGGTGCTTCTTACATTCTAACGGCAACTTCCAGCAATGAATAGAAAACAAATTTCTCAAAGATTTTATGTAATGACTGTTTATCTTGTAAAATGAGTTACGTGCTCATTGTTAGTAAGTCCTTATGCTCACAGTGAGCTTGACTGTCTGAAAGGTGTGCTAGTGATTTTATAAAGGCATCTGCTGCTTCGTTATGTCTCATCATTCTTCATGCTTACCTTTTTTGTGGTACACACCAAGGGAAAATCCATTTTATTTAGAGCCTCGAGCTGAAAAAGCAACAGTAACCCTACTGAGGTAATTTTCATTCTGTTGTTGGGATAATTTACTGCGTTGCAATTCAAATCCATTGTGGGTTTTAGAGTAATTAACTGAAGTATGCAGTACCTGAGAACCTGAGTACTTGGTCAACTTATAATAAAATTAGCTAGGAATTCATTTTACTGTATTCATAACTTTTAGGGGTGCTCGTTTAAAATTTGGAATGAAAGGAGAGTCAGGAAATTGAAAATTAGAAGGTTAAACCTTTGAATTTTACACTCGTGCTTTTGATTGTAATCTTAAATCATATATCTGCATACACTACTGTGTATAATATTTTACATCATACGTACATCGACAAATGCTAAACCAACCAACTCCTCTTAAATGCTATACCTATGTACAAAATCGTACTTTTGTACTACAATTTACTTTACATAACTTTATATTAGGATGTAATTTCAAGACAGCATGACTTGTGTTGATTTTACAAGTGCTGTGAGAATGAAGCTTGCAGAAGCCTGAGCACTTTATGTCGTCCCATTCCCATAATATTATTGAGTTATTTTACGTAACTATATTATGGCTCTACTATGTATCTTTGTTAAGTGCGTTAGTTATGCTTGGTATGTGGGTTTGCTACATTGATCTCTGTACCTCTAGTGCTATTTCAATTTGAGTGTTTATAACAATATTATCCTCGTGCACATTACGTGCAGTGATGTACACGGTATTCGTTTGCTGATGAATGAGATGATGAAAGTAGTAGTAGTAGAGTTAAAGGCTATAAAACAAACCGAAGTGGAACTGTGCAGATGTAGATTTAGTTGTAAACTAATGCAGAAAACATTACGGATACAGTTAGTTGGTTGTCGGTGATATCTAAAGAATGTAGTAATACTAATAAGGCAAGAAGGGGTTGACAAAATGTGAACCTTTGCACTTCTCTCCAGGATAAAATAAAGTTAAGTCTTAAATGAAACGAGCCATGCATAGTTTGTTGCTCATTTAGTGTTATGTAAACCTGCACAGATACAGAGATCGTATTTGGTGCGTAGGAAGAAGAAAGTTTCAGTAGTACAAGTATTATTATTGGTATTATTATAACCTCCCGGTATTCTACAGAGAATAATGCCACTATCTAGTATATCTGTACTACTATTGCAACATAGTATTACAAATTTGTATACAAAAAGAGAACCGGAGAGTCGAGTATGGATGCGACCACAGTTTAGGTGACTAGTACACTCTTTGTAGTTGGTATAGTACAGATATATAAGTAGAAGAATAGTGGCGAAGTAAGTACATCAGAAGGCAGATGAACAGACAGACGTAATTGGGTTTCCAAGCATAATTCAAGCTCGTTAAATATCACGAGCCTGAGAGAATATCAAATGAAACCAAAGCAATAAATCTGAAGGAACTGTAAGTAAAGGAGACAGCATGAAATGATACTAGACACAAACACAATTCAATGTGTATACAAAACTGTATTTGCTTCGTATCTCTTCAACTATGTAAGTTAATATTATGTATGTAGCCACCACATTGTTACAGAGATGCTGGTGTTTAGGTTGTAGAAGATGCAATGCATGTGTAAAGAGATCTTCGTGTGTACAAGTTGTGACTTGTGACTGTGCTACTAGTAGGCATGTAACTATTACTACTACTTTGTTGTAGTGTAACAAACAGCTCAGGCATAGTATAGGCAATAATACAGAACAACAACTTGCTTTACTTTACCATACAGAGGTTTTGTAGGGCTCCATGTCCAACAATTTTTCCTTCATTCCAACGGGCACAAGTCAAGGCAAAACTTGTTCCATGCAACAAATTACTTACTACAGCTTCTCTGTCTTTGAGACTATTCTGAGCCTGAACGTACGTTTTCTTGTTGTGCAAAACGTGTGCTGGAATTTTCTTGTATCTCTTTGTTTGCAACACGCAAATACTACGCATCATGCTTACATTGTATTATATGGGTTGTCTGGGAAGATAAATCACTTGGGGCTTACTATGTCGGTGTAAAAAAAGAAGGGTTAAAACTGTGAAGGCAAATTTCATTTTATATTAGGTTTTCGTAAACAAATGGCTTCATACTTTTTGAAATTAAACGCATCCTTCCTCATTTTTTCAAAACAGAGATTGATACAGATAAAAAATTCACATAGCAAATTAGTCCGTACAGATTATTGGATTTAACCATACTAGAAGAAATGATCTACAGATACTACTAGTCGCTAACAAAATGGTTTTCGCGTTTCTTTTCTAAAGAGAATCTTTTTTACCGTGGAATACTACTGACGGTTTCTGCGAACTGCAAAAAATAGCTTAATTTATCTCTCTCTCTCTCTCTGGATTCTATACTCTTATCTGATGTTCATACAATGTAGCCATTTGATTAACATCCAGAGGCAACAGCTTGGAATCCAAAGTAAAGAAGCGCTATGCATCATTGAGATGTTCAATTCCAGACAGTCACTATTAGAGAAATGTAGCGTTTGCTTGTTCTGATTGTATTGAGAAGTTAATTAACTGTTAGTAAAAGTGAGAGTAAAGCTGACAATGAGTGAAATCTTATAGCTTTACTACATACTGTGTTACACCTTCCTTGTAAATTAATGTTTCTATGCCACATTAGCTGTCACCTGAGTGTAAGTCGGCAGTGAAAAAGTTCTGCCTTATATTTCAGTCGTTTTATGTCTACTTTTATACTATACCATACCCTGCTACATTAGCAGAGTTACATAATATACTAAATAACTGGTGAAATGATGCACAAGACAACCTAATAATCGACTGTAAAGGAAACGTAGCAGGTATTGTGTGCATTATCTTAAATACTCTATACTATTCTTATTATACACTATAGAGATATAGATAATAAAGTTGCTCAACCAAGGTTGTGTAAAGTAACCCATCTTGAAGCACGACTGTAATATAAAAGCTAGATATTACTTATACGAACTGGAATGTTATATACAAAGTAAATATATAGAGATCATGAAGTAAACTAGGTATTGCAGATATGCGCGTATACCACTTAATATACGTAATGCATATTGTGGATGTGTAATCATCATTGATATGGCTGAACAACTGATTTCTAGCAAAAAGCCTTTTCTTTAGTAGTAATAGCAGTGCTACAGTTCTACCAGGATGGTTATATATAAAGAAGAGATGTTGATAAAACATAAAAGCAGTCAGTAGCGATAGATAAAGTCCTTAATCCATTCAGTTCCATGTGCAATAAAGAAAAGGAGATGAGATTCCTTAAGTAACTGACTGACTGACTGAGTCAAAGCACGACACAACCGACGTCACGATGTTGAACTGTTCTGAAGGATGTAGCATTGGTATTACACTCCATTGCAATCTAATCTACACAATTCAAAAGCCTTTTAATACACTACAATACAGAATGGCGTGCCATTTTGCTCCGACTCCACTTTCTTCTCTGGACTTATAGTAATACAACTTGTATAGTGGTAAATAAGCCGAATACAAAGATAGTAAAAGAATGAGAATTCCAAGCAAAGAAAGGAATCATTTGATTCTTTCATACAACTGTGGGTTTTTCTTGGGGGAATGATAACACGGATATAGTGTAGTAGTCGTATACAACGCAACTAACAGAAAAATTGATTGTAAAAGGTCTGAAAGAGTGAAAATCAGTTCTTAGGCCACTGCTCCATACTGTTCGGTTAGATGTATAATTGAGAGAGACCAAATCAGGGCAATGCTTAGAATCTTCTCTGTGCTTTCAGAATTCGATTGAAAGTTTTACAGGAGGTTGGATATAGTAATTTTCTGAAGGATCTTTATAATAGTTTCAACAACACAAAAACCATTTCAAAATTATTTTGGGGTTAAAGATTAAACTTCAAGTAGGTACTACACTCGATATTTTATTCTAGTTCTAGTATTTATATTTGCACGTAAATAATACTTGTGAAAATATCTATCTTCCTTCTTTGTCTGTGTGGACTGTTTCGAAATTCCTTAATAAATAAACATCTCCGTGTATCTGTATATATATACCCTCTTCAGAATTCATAATATATCTGTAAAAATACGGTATAACTAAAGTGAGATGAGATGACGCCAACATCCCTTGACATTATCGGTGAAAGTGGTTCAGTTGAGTTCTCTTCTTTCTCTTTGCTAATGTATTGTCAGTTCGATACACAAAAGAGCAGTCAAGTCAAGCTACCAAGAGTACTCACGCTGCTGCTCCAGTTTACTACCAATAATATTTCCTTCCTAGGGCAATGCACTTATTGTATACAGAATCGTGTGTATCGAGAAAGTCGAATTGACTTTGGAAGCACAAAAACTGTATACACTCACCTTCTACTTGTACACTTCGTCTTCGTTACACTTTAACACTCAGAAACACCAAACAAACGCAAACGAAGAAAATTTAACGCAGAAGACGTTTTTTTGGTTGGAGAGAGAACCCGAGCCGTATAGTACAACAGTAAACTGTCATAGACATGTTACTTGACAGTAGCGGCCATAGGGCATGGACATGAGTAGGCCAATTCCGCCTAAGCGTACAGCACACTCAGACACATGACACAATTCAGTTTAGTTTAGCGGATTCATTCTTTTCTTTATGGTCTATCGTTGTATTGGTGGAGTGCTACGTACTTGTACATAAGTATATAGCTAATACAGTATAGTACTTTTAGTTTTAGTAAGCTTATCTGCTAAGAGAAAGAGAATGAAACACATTTGGGGAAAAAGTGTTTCTTTTCAAGCCTATTTCCTCCTACTGTGTCATAATTGGATGAAGTGAGTAAGATGGGACTACTGTGTGTGCATGATGTACAAGTTCCTCGTGTAGTTGTTTCAGATACAACAGCGACGACTACAATGCCAATGATAACGACCTCGAAGCGAGGGGATGCGAGATGAACGTCGACAGACACAACATAAAATATTTCTCTCATTGAGACTCTCTTCTAGAATAACTACTACTACTATACCACCACCGTTATATTATACGCAGTGTATTATCATACTGTGTTTATACTAGATAAGAATATAACTGTAGACACGTTTAGGTATATAATATATACAAACAAGACTGTATGATGATGACAATAGTCCACATTACATATTACATTGCTGCTGATGCTGAGTGGTTGAGTATTGTTGAGTCGCTCATGCATGTCTTGACTACTTACACATAAATACGCAAACATTCGTTGATAATACAATACATACGTTGCAAGGCATAATGTAATATTATTGCATTACTCAGAAGCGCAGTGGCTACATATGTAGAAAATGGAACATGAATGCCTTGCTGATTGTATGCATGTCCTTACTACATAAATAGCCCCAAGTTTTCTCCATTGCGATTTCCATTTGTAGAATGTTTTGTCTTGTGTGTCTCTTTTTCTCTTTGTGAGTCCCGTCTACTTCTGCTGCCTCTGTTCTGTGTATCACTTACATTCTGGAAATGCAATGTAGCAGTACTATTGCTACTTCTTCTATATCTGCGTGTTCTTTTCGTTACAAGGAATGCACTACAAAAACTAACGATAAGCTGGGTTATCCCTTATCCGTCCTTAGCCAACTGAGGCTTTTATTTTATCCGTCTTAGACTTACAGACTTGACTTTGCAGACTTCCTTTCAGCTTCCTTGTCCCGCAGCATATTTCTTTGACAGAAAATATTACGTTTCCTTGGACGAAGTCATCCCAAAGTCTCTAAACTAAGCAAAGGTATCTGCACACATATCTTCGTTGTGTGTAGTAGAGATGTCTTTCTCTTGTATTGTTATAACCTGCCAGACAAGATATTTGGAGAATACTTTTTGTAGCTGTATCTGTACATTAGCAAACTGCCTGTGTCGTCAATCTTCATAATAGTATATTGCAGTACGATGTGTTGCTGCAAAGGTATTCATAAAATGTTTTCTCGGCTGAACCAGACACTGATAGTGATATTGTTGTTGTCAGTCTAACTTCTTTAGTCGGAAAGTCTATACGAATATATAACACAAAACAAAAATAAGTTTTTTCCTTTCTGTCACATCAAAACAACACGTTGACTCATCATAGTCAGTATTCGCTAGTGGCTTCCTGTCTATTTTACCATACCCGTCGTGTACTACAGTTCTTTGTCGTTCAGTCCCTCCCACTATTTAACGTTAACTTAATGCAGATGACTGTACGTTCTTTTACAAAAGATCCAGTTTCCTCTCAGTTTCTCTTTGCTACACACACTCTGTATGCTAATAGAAAAATCACGTTTGTATAAATACTTAGAATACTAGAGAATTACATTACGGACTGTACGGACTAGTAGATGCTGTGTATACTACTTATGTAAAATGCGTTTATAAACTATGAATGCGTTAGCTTAACTACTAGAGACGTGAATTCTCTTCTGGTTGCCAATTTCCAAGCCACGAGACTATTTACTATTATTGACTTGCACATTTTTCCCTTCCCCTATGGTAAACGAGTAAAACTTAGCAACTCAACACCTCCGAATTCTGAGAATAGAGACGGGGACTTTCATGAAACGATATCACTTTACGCATTTTCTATTATTAACGGAATTATAGCCTCTTAGAACGCACAAACGTATGCTTCACATCAGCTAGTTACAAACATATTACATTTATATGCGCTATTATTATTCGAGTGCGTGTAGTATATCACTCTACTTTAACTTGCACATTAAAAGCCAACCAACATAAACAGAATCCAAAGAGCAGGGTTATCTACTACTAACAACGACAAGAGCCATGCAGTTTTCTCGTTCTTCTCTCCCCTACTAAACTATTAACTGGATGCCTACTCCATTATGAAATCTGAAATGCTCCAGCCTTTACAATATGCGGCATGAACAGAATTGAAATCTGTTGTTGAGTGTGAAATGACTCTTGTCTGATAGTTTTAGATCAATCTCTTTTCTTTGTCGCCTTTCTTTGCTTTAATGCATAGTAAACCTAAACCCCACTTCAAGTAGTCAAGTCCCATACTATTACACAATCCCTTCGTCACCAAACTTCCAAACAATACCACGGCAGAAGAGAATGCATTCAACTCGTTTCCAAGTCTGTACTGTAAATATACAGATAAAACTCATTACATAATATATGAATTGCATCGCATTATATTTTTAAGTAGAATTTCTGTCCTCATTGTTGTTATCCTCGTATAATACATAATGTAAACATTGTGCATTGTGCAGACAAACAAAGGTTCTGCATTTATTTTCATGTGTATGTGTATAGCATTATGATATTTATGGAAGTAAATTATGTTAAGTATGTAGTGTAGTAAATAGTAGAGTGAAAAAATTTCTTATTCGTAATAGCCAGGAATGTTTAAAGCAAACAGTATGGACCTTTTCACGAAGTAGTATACTAGGAATAGTAATAGCCTTTTTAGGTAGTATGTAACATAGTTGGAAAGTCCATAGATAAGAAGAAATAAGACAAATGGCAAGTATTACGCTACATTACATTATATTGCATCACTATGTAAAGTAGCATGATAATGCGTATTTTCGAGTGGAATGACTGAACTGGATATGTAAAAAGACGTTTCCTGTGTAGGAGCTGTTAAGTTGCAAGTTTATTATTGCAGTATACACACAATGCATTAAAACACCACCTTTACCATATACACTTAAATATATTGTTGTATATAAATGCACAAGTACTAATATATAGCTATAGAATTATGCACACACATTAGTCTTATGTAGTAACAATAGCATTGAATTTGTAATTAGGTAGAGCTGTATGTAGTTGAGCTGCCAAGGGATTTATGGTTGTTTGCACAAACTGCATTCATGGAATTTCATTCCATAACATTACATTAAACATATTAATATTACAGTTTGTTTTTATATGGTAACTTCAATATGGTCACGTGTGTGTATAGGGGCTACACTCTTACACACTTTCTGGAAACTGCATATTTTCCTTTTGGCTTCCTGGCTTTTTCGCCCTTTATTCTCGTATGGGTTTGAAGTAGTCACTAGACCCACACGCAAAATGTATACGTGCTTATGGTTATGGCACACCACTTCTTTACAGACACACACACATTGCATAGTTAAAGTCAAGTGAATGAAGCAGCGCCATTACGCATAGGGATGATGATGTTGACTTTAAATGAGAATGTGTTTCACTACATTCCACTCTCAACGGCTTTATTCTTTCCGGTTGAGTCTAACTCCAATATTAAATGCAGTATAGTGGCTGTACTTTGTGCATCATCCTGCTCTCAATCTTCCTGGGGAAATTGCATTGTTTGTTCTTGAGTTTTAATGTGAAGTTGAATGCTTAACCTTCAAAATGTAGTGTATGCAGCAACCATGACCACCTAGTTGTGGTTAGGCTGCAGCTAGCTTCATCTAATTTCATATTCATTGAAACCAGGACTAATTTAGTATCTCACAGTCGATCTTTAGTCTCATTTAAGCTCAGTCTCACGATTTAAAAAGCAATTTCAATTTTTAGCCGCGTCATTGTGATTCTACGGCTTTAGGTTGATAAACTGGGAAAGGAATGTCCAACAGGGTATTTACTATTGCTTTATTATGTGTATGAGAGGAATAGGTACTATCTGTATAGGCCTTGCATGAATAACGTAGCAGTGTGTTGTGGTTTAACAATCGTGGAATATCTGATATTCGTGAGCTTTGTCTGTTTTCCGGTTTCCCATTCAGCCTCACACTTGTGTGTGTGCCGGCTTTGACTAGAGAAAATGTAAAGGCAAAATATGCTACGTATTTTAGTATTATTTTCCTCTGACTGAAGAAGGAAGTAGAGAAGGCTTATAATCCGAGTAGGTGCAGTGTTGTATTCCATTCTGGTGAACTGAGGACTTGGAGGGGTTGAAGAAAATGATGATGCAGTGAATTTGCATTTTGCAGTCACATAAACCCTCGCGCATTGTCACTGTACAGTACACCCGCATCCGCTCAGATAGTATTTTACCATCCACAATCCACAGTGTATGCATTCTTTACCCGATTGTGCATTTCCTTTTGATTATAACGAAGTCTAAACCCATAAGCTATGGGGTTTTACTATTTATTTACTCGTCCTCGGTATTTTAATTTAGTACGAGTGCAGCTTTTAATTTGTGAATTGCTTTCCTCCTCTTTATCAAAGTAAACCGTTAAAAGATCTGCTAACCCTTGCAAGTATTCTCGGAAAATTTACTGATTACTAGTTCATTACAGTACAAGCCAAATTTTAATTTTACAACGAGCATACCTACACCAAATCTGCAGTAAAGATATAAAACTCTCATTTCGTAATAATTTAGACAGTATCTGAATCAAATTATATTCCAATCGACAACCCTATTAATGCAGTACGGTATTAATCCACCAGTATCATGAAATAAATCATTTGAAACATGAAAGAGATATAAAAAAATCAATAATTTTGCCATGAAGCATCCGCAGTGACAGAAATAGGAAAGTAAGTATATTAGTGCGTAAGCATCTGTTCACGACTAATGAATTTATTCCACTTGGAATTACTGTAATACGCATGCATAATGATGAAGATGATCATTGTAATTCTCACTTGTGTTGAAACTCATGGAAATATTCACACGACATGTTTTATACTTCAGTGAGAGCGTGCTCTCAACTTTCACCAAATCGTAGCAAACAGTCCAGTCAAAGCAGTTAGCATGAAGATCAGCAGCCCCCATCATTCTCGTACTGAGTATAAAGATTGACTGACATGAACAAGTACCACATAGTAGTAGTTTAGTTTCAGTAATTGAGTACGCAGTCAACCCAAATAGATATAAACTGGTATTAAGACTTCCATTCAGCACGACGGGATATGCACAAATAATTCCATATATACTTTATTATGTATATATACACGGTGAAGTATTAGCTATAGGAAATAAAATACCTTAATATAATGTAGGGGAGCATGGAGAAATAATATTGGAGATATGAAAAGTATTGCTCCTACTGTAGTGTGTTTCTGAATTGCGTCGTTGTGATGAAATAAATCTGGCGAATCTGTATGGTGTGATGTGGAGAATGTTCATGAGGATGAGGACACGATGATAGAGTCTCACAGGATAAATGTGTATAGACCGTATACTATTATATATTATATATAAAAGTATTTGAGTATCTTCCTGGGCCATACATGTGTAACTTAGGGCTAAAAGTCTCACTCTCCTCCTCTCGGTAGTATTAAACCAGAGTGGCGGACACCATCCCTATATAGGACTATAATATGTATGTACATAGAACACTGTGAACTGTAACACAACGAGGAGCGAACGAGTTTTGTGCAAGTGGAGCATCAACTTATTTAGTAAATCCGACAAACAGTAAGGCTAGTAAGTTTGGCCGTTCGTCATCATAAGGGAGACAGCTGTCCTGAGTTGTCTGTCCATTCATGCTCATATTTTGTATTTTGAGAGCTCACAACAGCCTCCGACTGATTGTCAGAGTATAACAAGTCCCCATGGGTATTCATGGAGATTTAGTTGAGTCGAGAGTAAAGGAGACTTTTCACAGCCGTAAGTAAGTAATACGGACAGCAATTCACGTTAATGTTGTTGAATGCGCTTGGGAAAAATACAAAGAATCTAAACGGGTTGTACACTTTATTTTGTTGCTAGTTTCGTTTTGTTGGCTCGTGCTATGAAACTTTATGTCTATTTATATTTATCCTTATGATAGGAAATAAAGACTGGGGATTATATACTGTGTGTGTGTTCATGATCATTAGTTAGTATATTCGAGATGCATCCATCGCTTACAACATACACTTGAATTGTACACACATCATGTCAGCATTAAAACTTTCACTGCATGTTTCCGATATTATTCATAAATATGTGTGTATGCACAATGGCACATAATAGTCATGCACCATCATTATTCTCAATTCTCTATTGTTATAGTTATTGTTATGGGCCACTAAATGATAACTTGATATGGAATGGGTACCTACCTTCTCATATTAGGATATACTTGTTCCCCTGTTCTGTAAAAGCAGAAACTTTGATGTAATAATGAAGCATGTAAGAAAAGAAGCAATTCAAAATAGTATGGTCCTTTCTCTGTAATTTTTATTCTTCAGCCAGTCTGTATTGGTATATGCATAATCCAACGTACAAATAAAATAGAGAGTGAGACTGTACAAGCTCTGCAGTCTAATCTTTGCGTTTACATTTGTAAAATGTAAATGCATCTGTACCTCTGTGTGAAAGTGAAATAGATTAGCTTTGCTTGTCTAGAGTCTAGATTCTCCTCTACTGTACTTTACTTGGGACATAAAAATTTGTTTTTTAAAAATTAGGCACCATAATAATAATTTAAGTTAGGCTATCGGCAACTTGTGTAACTTTTAGTACATTTAGCATAATGTTTATGCAACAAAAACTTCCAAATAACAATTAGGGTAGGTTTAACAGAGTAATCATCTTCACTCACATTATTTTGTTGATTGTGTTACAGTTTATATACTGATGAATGAAAAGAGTGGAAAAGAATCAATAATGTAACCTTACTAGTATTGTTTAATTAGGAAGCATTTACTACACGTATACACTAATAATTTTATACGGGCTGAATCCAATGAAGTTTTCTGATGCTTAGTCAACAGAATTTACTACAATTTTGCTGATTTGCTATTAACTATTTTGTATTATTGTCCTTATTCATTGTGTCCATTAGGAATTTCAACTTGAACATTGGTGTTTAGCTTATTACTATTTAATTGAGTGTTTTGTCATTTGTAGCCTATTAATTGCAATGATTTATTGAAAAGAAAGTCGTATTTTGTAGCATTGATATGGTTCATGAGGTTCCATTGAAACAAAACTGCTGACGAAATATGCTGACGACTTGGTTATAGTTTCTAGGAGGGTTTTGCGTGTTTCAGTCATACGACGATTTCCTACTTTATGATGGCACACTGTTCCAATAGCCCACAGTCCACATTCAATCAACGCTATGACGGAGTGTGGGTTTAAACCTGGACAGAAATCCCAGTCCCCAGTGAGTAGTGACTAGTGACTGATTTATTCATTAATGTTCACGGCTAACGAATGTATTTTTTGAACCTAGGGCATTTGTGCGTGTATGTGTGAGAAAACTGTACAGCACAGAAAATCTATATTCAATTTAATTTTGTGGAGCTCACTTCCGTATTCATCAGTTGCACACATATTAAAGTTATTTATTACTCTTTAACACACATGTGTTATTAGTAGTAGGTAGTGGTGGCAGTTGACATTTAGTAATGAATGAATGTCTAGTGTTTTTACCTTGAGAGGTACTAGACTGTTTGATCTGTGGAGTCCAACATTTATAGGCAGAAATACTTTATTTTATGCTTTATCTATACACATACCTAACCTAGGCATGTGTTTATTTTAGACCTTCATAACAACACTGTACTAAATACACCGTATTTATAAGTTTACTAGTGCAAGAGCTAGCAAGACCATCTGCACTGGAAGTTTTAGATATGAATTTAATAGCATTAACCAAAGATTGGTAAATGACCCATAAGAAAATGTAATTTATATTTATCGGATTGGGTTTGGGTCAAATACATGTTAAAGTCAGTCAGTCATGTTACTACCAAAACTTGACCTGGCTTTGTAACGCAAATCAAAAGGACATACTTATATAGAAATGTACATATGTATATTACCTACTCAAATAATTTTTCCTTTCAGTATATCCACCAAAGTCAGGTTTATAAATTACAATTTTTTCCGGATTAAAACAACACACCTTAAAGCTATAGTACATAGCTCCCTGAATTAAGGAGAGCATACAGAATTAATGACGATTTATCATAATATTTTAGCTCACGGCAGCCACTTAGTGAGTCTCCAGATTGTATTAGCGGCTTGCATTATGTAAGTGTGCCATTTCCACTCGTGAAAATGAGAAATAAATGTATAAGTGAGCAATGCTGACCATGAGCTGAAATTGTTGTATGTATACTTATGAATGATGAATCGGTCGAGACAAAAATCACACCAGGTTTTGCATTTGCTTCGTCAAGCAATTACAAATCCGTGCGTACGCACGCCATATGGTGTGTTGTTTACTACTACGAAACTTTGACTGGATGCATTATGTACACGAGCACTGTTATTGTATTGGCATGCACAAATGATATCGCAAAACTAAAGTCGATTGTACTACATGTGTCATGAACCGATTTCCACTTTACTAACTAACTATATCAGTTTATACGTTCCTCCTGTTTGTATACCATTAATAGAACTATATGACTTATGTCATACGCTAAATCCATAAGCCTTATGCTTAAAAGCCTTTCATCTACCTACTACTGCTCTCTCTCTCTCTCTCTCTCTCTCTCTTTGCTCTGGTTTAAAAGTATGAATACTGTATTTAGAAAAAAGCCCATTTCATTCAACCCCGTTCTGGTTTCTTTCTTCACTGTAGTACAATATGCACACACTACATTGAATCGCGTACTGGTACTAATTACATGCATGCAAAAGCGTGATTCCCCCACACGAAGCCCCAGTCAAGTCTTGTTCAATCTACACATTATGAATATAGTAACAACAGTACGAATCTGCACTGAACTGACTACTAGCACGTACAATTACACCTAATGCATACTGTGAAAACAGACTAGACTTGATATCAGCTGAATCACAATTACAATCATATTTTTGTTTGAGATTAGAGCCACGCTCTTTCAATTCCAACGACGATGTTCTCTCAACGCGACTTAAGCGAATCTACCATGTGCCATATAGTCTGGTCCCCTAATGACAATAAAGAGTTAGAAAGGGTCGAGAGAGAGAGAGAACTCTCTTCGGTCTTAAATATAAAGGAACAAAGCAAATGGCTGATTGTGATTCCGTAAAAGCAAAGAAAGATAATATGGAACGACAGTGGTCCAAGTGAAACGAACCAAAGTCATATAGAAGTCATAATACAGACAGAATACAGAATTGGAATGCACAGCAGCGTTGATTCAATAATATTATTACCATCACCATTATTACCATAGCTAGTAGTAGTATTAGTATTACAGGCTAAAAGAGACACTAGGAATACTCTAAGGCAGTAAGTAAACTATGCCGAGTTTATGAGTTGACTGCTTTCGACATTTCACTTATAATCACTTGCCAGACTTTTCCTTCTTCTTCAGTTCTCAATTTAATGTTCAGTTGACTTGACTTTGTTCTACTTGTCCTTGCAGGGGTTCTTCGGATTAGATTCTCTGTCGATTCGATTCAATATGTAGTCTAGTAGTTTCAATGTAACCTGGAATTCTTTTTCAGATGTGTGTCTGTCTTCTCCAATAATAATATAATGTAATGTTCGCTTCAACCATGTGCCTGGTCCAATTCTCCCAGTAGCATGGTGTTACAGATATGTTAACAGGGAAAGGTAATCATACTATTACTCTGCAATACTATAAAGTGTGTCTATTCTAACCTAACAGTACTTTCCTTTCTGGAATAATGTACTGTACTGTAATATTATATATAGTAACTACTTTTCTTTGACTTGTTAGTACTTGTAGTAGTATCTGTACAAGTAGGAACTATATATACCTAAGTAACAACGCGTTAGATACATGACAGAGAATCGGAGACTTTAGTAGAAGGAGTACAAAGAATCTTTTGGATGTGTACAAAACTTTGACGTACCTTCAGATTCCAAATAAATATCGGCAAAGACATGACCATTCAAAACACAAAGAAAAGAAAAGTGAAAGAAATATATGTATAGTAGACACGAGACAGTGTATGCTGTGTAGCTTAAATAGTAGTGGATGTGTGAGGGAAGGTCATAAAAGTGGATCGGACTGTTGTAGAATTTCAATCGATACTGTAGGTACAGATAGGAAGAGAAAAGTAATGTACACAATACGCATTACATTACTTGAAAGGACAAAAACCTAAATCAGAAACTGGAGAATCTATACGCACTGCAGCGAAAAGTACACAATGTGCGTTATAAAGTAAAGTCTAAAGTGTCTCAAGATTCTTTTCCTTGTTCTTTGTTCATAATGGGAAGAAGATCAGATCAAATCAAATCAGACCCTCTCAAAGCACACTCTTTGCTACAAACACAGCAAAAGTTTCAAGATCAGAGTGGGGAAGATCTGCGGCAATGAAAAGCAGCTCTCTCTCTCTCTCTGCAACCAAGTAAGTGGACTGATGTAAGTGCTTTGGATTCTGTTTCGTGCTTACGAGACATAGAAATTGAACTTGACTTTATTTGAACTGTTGGACACACAGGAGCGGTGCAGTGGAATGGGGAAGATACTACATTGATATTGAGATATGAAGTCAAGTGGGGGGAATGTATGGACACACAACAAGTCTTATTAGTACAATTCAGTTTTGCTTTTTGCTCCTTATCATCACAAACACCCGAGAAATATGAAAAGTATCATGCTAATGCCTATTTTTACATATAAAAGACTCAAAATGTACACTGGCGTGTGTAAAATTTAATAAAATCCAGTTTAACAAAATGATTCAGGGAAAATTCAATGGTAATTGTGATTTTGTAGGGTTTTATGATGATACTAAATTGGTTGTTGTGATTAAAATGCGGGGAGAGAAGGGAAAGAAATATCTCTTCGTGTATTACTGATACTTTCTAGGATTTTGAGAGTAGTTTCTGTAACTCCTGTAATTCTATTTGGTGACTGTATTGTGGAGGTACATCTGCTACGAGTACGACAGTACGAGTCCATTTCAAGGAAAGTTTTGTCACAACAGGAAAGTTGTAGTATATTGTAAGTTGTAAAACTGGGAACAGGAGAAAATGGAGACAGCAAATAGTTTCTTACATGACTGTACATTGAATTTTGGGGCTTTCGGTTTGTTGGCTTAAATCTCCACCAAGGTTTGACTTTCGTTTCCTTTTCAGTTTTTAAGGAGTTTTTGTATAAATGCTTCTAACATCTTTTTCTGTGTAAGCTTAGTTAGTAAAAGATAGGTATAGAGTTGTAAGATACGATGCAAGCTTTTAGATACTACACAGAGTATTTTTTACCCTTTCCTTATTCTTATTGCTTTGTTATGCTTCGGTTCTTTCCAGCAAAGGAAAAGATGAGAAAGTCTAACAAGTTCGAAGTTCATGTCACAGTAAAAATATCAAGGAAATACAAAAGTGCATAGCAATTATCGTAAAATATGTTATAGTTGAAGCAAGGGTGGAGTTGATTCAAGATTCAATTCATATCGACAGACAACTTATACAATTTACAAGAATTTGTGTTAGTGCGGGGTTCCTGGATATAGCCATTATGGTATTTACACTGTAAAATAATTTTTACATATATTGCACCTCACTTATCGTATTTTTGGTTTGTTTATTGAAAGGATCGGCTCGAAGTTCTCAAACAATTTTCAGCTTGTAATTTGACAGTTTGAAATGGCCTTTTTACGTCTTGTATATAAAAAGCACAGACTCAGGGTTCACCCAACATAAATGACAGTAGCGGTTGAAGCCAGATAATACATCTGGGTTGATCCACATTCTTCATCAAAGAGACGGTACATCTATATAAATGTGCTTAAGTGTAGAAGGTTTTCTTCGTCAACTTGAATAATTGAGAGCGTACAAACGCGAATTTTGCACTCACCCTGTACAGTGTTAATGTAATATAAAAATCCTAGAGCTCCACTATCGTCATTCTTATTGTCATTGTCATCATCTTCCGTCTTGCCTGACTGTTTCTCAATGTATTTTTATCATCATGCTCGTTTAAGTTTCTTTTCCCTGTGCTGTGACTATACTTTTCGCTTTCACCATCATGTGTAATAACCGTAAGAAACCGGTATTCCATTTCTTGCTTCCATTATGCACCACCCTTCCTAGCCAATATTCTTTCACGATGAAGAAGTTGTTGAGTTGTGTGGAACTCCACTCTGAAAAGTAGAAAAGCTCAAGACAGTCAAACTAAGCTAAAGTAAACTGAAGAGCAAAGCATAGAAAATGCAACTGAAGTTTCACGTTTCATAAGTAATGCTGATGTCAGTGAGCTAGTAGGTTCTTACTTCTCACACACAAATAGTAATATAGGTAGGTATATTGGTAGATAGGTATTACTCGTGTATACTTCATCAATGTACTTCGTAGCCTTCACTTACTTCAGGATATGTATCTTCCACCTCCACCATTGTACATAGATCTATATAAGTTATAACTAAATGGACCAAATACGGAATACAATTTATAATAAAGGAAACTAACTGCTGGAGTTTAGTGCTGGCCTACACACTCTAAAGAGTAAATGGACTACTGCTATCTTCTGCCAGTCAGTGTGTTTGGATGTACTTTAGTTTACTGCTACACACTCCTCTTCTTACCGGAGATCCTCCGCACTTAAAATTCTTGGCTATATTTCGTATACTTAATATAACACACAGTAGGCATGAAGTTTTCACTTTAATGTGTATGTATAATGCTATATCATACAATATATACGAATGTTTACAGTCATTCGTATGTTTATATCATATAGGCGTAGGCACAGAGGGTTACCAGGCACAGACGGTACCTATTTATATACCGCCAGAGCAATATATACAAAGCAAGACAGTATCTGTAGTAACTTTATCTGTATACAAAAAAGTCTATAAGTTAATAATAGCAAACCTATAACAAATGTTTTAATGCATTAATAACGTACATTTTTGTATTTTGTGTTAGTATTTTTTCATTTGCAAACACATTTCATAACAGTATGGCCAAATCAAAATATTTTACTGTATTTAAATTCTTTTCAAAACACACATCTTTCTTTCTTCCTATGAGTGCAGAAAACTATCGTAAAATTGGCGAAAGCGTAAAATTGGCAAACTGCCATAACGTTAGATTGTTTGCATACAAGGTACATACTACATAGAGAGGAAAATAATACAAAACATATGATACCTTATCAATTTTTAATAATGTAAAGGTAACCTTCACTGCCCGTCATGCGGAGGGTATAATATTACTGTCTCATATCCTACGCTATGGATATTCCAGTGTAAGTAATCCCTGGTAGGTACTGTGTATGCCTGGTAACCCTTCGTGCCTACCGATATACCGATATTTAGATAGACAAGTTGTATAAGAGTAATAATACACCGGTCTTATACCGGTGTATACCGGTGCTTACCTTGGTATTGTCTAGTGCATACGTAAGTAGTATGTTTTTCTGTGTATGTATCTTCTATCTCTGTGATAGTGAAGCTGTGACAAGCATTAGAGTGCTACACAAGCGTCTGAAAGGAGCCAGAGAGAGAGAGAGAGTGGGATGGAGAAAAGCAAACTTGAAGAAGAGCAGCCCCGAAGTTTTATTTTCTCCGTCGACCTTTCCATGCTCCCGTGTCCTTATTACTTTCCACTGATTTTCGAGTGGAAACGAAGGAAGGAAAGGATAATGATTCTTGGAGCTTTATGTAAATGTAAATTTCACCGTGCGTTTATTATATCACATACGTACTTTCCCTTCGACTCTTCCATTTCATGATACTCATCTCACTCATATATACCTACATAGTAGTAACATCTTACATGTGAGACTTGGAAATACCACCGAAGGTAGTAAAAATAATAACCCTCTTTCTTCATATTATTTTCATTCTGCAACCAAAGTAATGATAAGACTTTCTTCTTGTACTTATTTTCTATGTATATAGATAGTAACCTTGCGTAGGTTTCATTGTTCATCTACAGTAAGCCTCACTTTACTGTGAGTCATATACTTTAATTAAAAGAATCAAATCTTTCATGTACCTGTAACGTACTTCCACAATATTGTATACTGTCTCTATATTATTGGGGTTTAATCATCCTAAGAAAGATTCTGATAAAATGTTTTTGAAACTGGGGAAACTTGTATTATAATTTCGTTGTAAAAATGTTGAAATACTTCATCTGTTATATGAATATCGAATATATTGATGGAAGTTGAATGGTATTAATATTGTTGCATATACGTATGCATGAATAACAAAGTTAATAATACAGTAGAGACACCGACAGAAACAGTTTTCCCTTTGACTCAAACGTAATGGCATTTGCAGCAATAATATTTCACGCAACCGGCACATGCTACCCACTCCTTTAGTATATTACTGATACTTTTATAACATAAGAAACATGACATACGACTACGATCGCCTTGTGTTGGCCATAAAACATGTATGTAAAACAAACAAGCTATTATGCATTCAAGTTATGTAAAATGTAAGTACATAGTCTGCCTTTCAAACTCAGCCCGCAATGTTGACTTAGTCTCTAAAGTACTTTTCCATTTAATATACAATGAGTTTCCTTTAGAGGACTTCAGAGGAAGTATGCGCACTGATAAAGTGTGATACGAAGAATATAATAGACATTTTCAACCATATTCTATTGTGCCAACAGTCCTCAAACAATAGAGACGCCTATGTAGAGGAAGGGAAAGTAACATCATAGCCACAATAGCCAGCTGCATTTCCATACGGACTAAGATTGTAATGATAATAATATTCTGCGCATTAGAAGATATACATGTATTTATTTATACTGAAATAACCCCAACAGACCCTAATGGATTATGACATTCTTCGACAAACAAACTCGTGGAACTGTATAGTGCAGTTTCTGAACACAAAAAATTGCTACCCATACGACTTTTTAAAAGGGTCATATTGTTGTGAATGTGAATAATTAATAATTAATATAATTATACCCATAATTCGACAAAACATAAAATAAAATTCAAAACACAAATATCTGTGCTAATTTTACAAGGAAGTAAACCTGATTAAATGTATACTGCAATTATATCAAGGCCAAAATATATCAGTGGGTTGAATAGTAAAACACTTACTTGGCTTTGATTAACCTACATGATATTCTAGTAGCAATTCAATTTTAGAATCGAAATTCTTTGCAGGACGGTTAATCATAATTTGATATAGTTTGTTTTACCTCGGTAAGTTTGATAAATTCAGTGATGGGAGAAAATTCTAATGAGAAAAGCGGGTAAGGAATATTGGAACGGATTTTGGTATTAAAAATCTTCATATCTCCATAAGTGGATCTGGTGGAAGTACTCTTCTTTGTTGGTATTATCGTATTCCATTTATTATTATGAGAAATAGAGACTGACATGTCGCTGTTGCTACTGTGGAAAGCTCAAGAGAAAGCAGTTTTAATCTTGAACCTTATAATATTACAGATTCCATCACAATCCCGACTTTCCTTATCCACTCCTCTCTCTATTGCTTTGGAAGAATGTAATGCCCTTTAATTCCTATGATGGCGATAAAGTCAAAACGATATTGTATACTTTCCATTCCATATAATTACCCGATGCTATAGCTTACCCCGCAAAATCTAAATTACTTCTTTAGTTAAAACTGTAATGCTATCGCATGTATAATGTAGTATAGAATTATGTTTAGTAATACACGCATCGACACAGAACCAGATAGTAGAATGTGGGCGGTCGTGTGGCTTACCATTTTCTATTTCCATCACCATTCAAAATGCATTCATCTCGAAAAAGCTTAAAAGCCGAAATCTCATAACCTCGCCTTGTCTTGGTACGTTTCTCTACTTTGTACTTTCTACTCAACTCCCCTGCTGCATTGCAATGTATTATGAGAGTGAGGATGTCGTAACAACAATGCACGTTCCATTTTACTTTTCTATACACTTCTGCAAGTATCAGTAATCTTGCTCAGTGTCTTTTCTCGTTGAAACCAACTAAGCAGCTCAAAATATAAATGAGTCTTCTGGGAAGCTCCTACCCTTGTGACGGAATAATGCTCAGTGTTATCATCAACTCTCCTAAAATCTACAAACTCTGTATATAGCATGCAATCAATGTACTACAAGTTTTTTTATCATGGTAGTAGTCAGTACCTATATGCTTAAACACTACTATATACGGCTAATCTCATGAAGTTGTCATATATTTTACTTTAAAATTTTTTGTCATTACTCATGCCGCACCGTAAAATTAATTCAGTACGCTTTACAATGGTAGAATTACTTTTTACAGTGTAATTACTCTGCTGTGTGCATAAGAATTTCTTTTTTGTAACGTCTAGTAGTGAGAGGATGGATCAATATTGTTGCTTTTAGTTAATGATACATGGACCTTGGTGTATCAGCCTGAAATGAAGTAGTAGGTACCTTAAATATAAAATTTATATCACACTTGTGTTGTGCTAGTATGGTAAAAGCACTTCATTTTCTCCACTTAAGTTTTCTTTCCATTGATTAGTGTTGCTGTGAGTTGTTCTACACTTTTACCCGAACATTTTGCTATGATTTGACTTTGTTAGCCGCCTGAAAGACTACTTACGAAGGCTTTTAGCTTCTGAGTCAGGAAATACACAAAATCTAATAGTGCCACAAATATTCAACACGTATCTTGCGATTATACCTAAATATAATTTTGTTGTACAAATGTTGTACGTGTCTAAGTGTATTATTTGTTTATCCTTTTTTAGGTCACATAGTGTTATGCTCTCATTCGCTGAGACACCATCGAGGTCACTCATCAACTCCAAACTTAGCATCTTCGACTCCAGATAATGGATCTTCTGCAGTTGACGACACTGCCGTAGTTTCTGATTCAGGAGGAAATTCGGGTGCTGGAGAAGAGCCAGAGACATCAATGCTAATGGATTCTCCATCAGGAGTAGCAGTAGCTTCAGTATATTCATCGTCTTCTTCTTCTTCCTCATCAGCTTCAGATGAATCCGAAAAAGATGGTTCTGAGGCGGAGACATCAAGGGCAAACTTTATGCAAGCCGACTCTCCAGCAACATCAAATTCCATGATGTCTCAACTGAAAGTGAAGCCTGGTCACGAGTTAAAACTTAAGTGCGACCTGAATAACACATATGGGCGAATCATGTGGTTACTTAATGGAAAGCCGATCCGCACCGATAATGGTCGCTATTCCATTCAAGGGCCAAGTATGAATAGAGCAATCGAAGGGCGTTTGACGATCAACAACGTGCTGCCGGAAGACAACGGAGTTTGGCAGTGTCATGAGACCAAGTTTGATGGAAAGGAACACGTCTCGAAGCCCATTAAGGTCGTTGTTCTGGGTGAGTGACGGGTTCTACTTACCTTACTTAATATTCCTACTCAATATACAAAACTTCAGTGTCCAAAGAGATACAAGGCGATACAGATGGTATATAATACAGAGACAGACTTGTACTAGTCTTTTGTAGCTGGAGACAGTATTCATGAACAAAGAATAGAATGTATAAAAGAATTTCTTACATTTTTTACAATATGACCTTAACTTAACGTGAAAGGATGAGTATCTCTAGCGAAGCATTTAATCTTTCTCAAGTTGGGAGCACGTAAAGCGTATCCATAAAGTCACATCGAAAATGGACAGCCATGAAATTTCTGGAAGCGACTAAGTGACTGTGATGCTTTAAACAGAATTAAATGAAAAGTTCAACTGCGACAGATGGATGTAGTAAGATGGAACGAGCAAGGAAATAGATAGGGAAAGTTTAGGAAATAAATTATTTAGTAAATAGTTGTAACTGGAGAATTCTGTAAATGTTAATGTGACTGTTGTGAGCCAAGGCCACGGCCAAGAGAGTTGCATTATTCGTGTCAACAAAGAAAATCCATAGGAAAACTGTCAGTGAGGCATAGTAAGTCATGGCACATACGTACTTAGTTTAGTTTAGGCAGTATCAAGCTCGGAATTGCTTTTCCTCTCGTTGAGACGACTGTGTGGCTTATTTTCGCTATGTTGTTCCGTTGTATAGAAGAGATGGAGTAGATTTTGAGATGAGGATGAGATAGAATCCTCGGATGGAATAAAAGGGGGAGAAAATATATTAGGGGGCAAGTCAAGTCGGAAGCGTACAACTTACAACTTTTCAACTGAGTGTACACACACAGCGTACATAAACGTAACTATATTTTGTGTACTTTATACACGAGAAGGGCAGCAAAGGCAAGACAAACTTGGAAGAATAAGCTGGCCATATATAAATAGAAGGGGAAATTTAACGCATTGTGAGTAAATGGAGTCTGTAGGGTATTCTGGAGTATAATAAGAGTCAAGTTGACTTGGACGGGTAGGAGGAATAGGACAGAAAAGTCACAGAGAAGTTTTCCTCTGTTATAGAGAAAATTGAGAGGTTCTCGATCGAGAGTTTGCACAGGAAAATGTTATTTGCATTTTCATTTGGAGGAGCGAGAGTTGAGAAACGATTTGAAATTAGGATTTGTTTGATGTGTTCTCGAATTTATTTTACAACCGGAGATAAATGTGTCCGGGAGTGATATGGATGAATGGTACAACTAACTTAAGCTGCCATTGCATTTCATGATACAGTATAAATGGATTTACTTTTAGGCATAGAGTGGTAACAGTTTACTGCTTATCTGTCTGTATTGTGGCTTCTACTTACACCGTTATTTCCACCCAAACTTAAATTGTACCGAAGATAAGCGTGTTGTAATACAAACCATTATTTTGATGTGTTATTATTATGACTAAAGTGTTTCTATTTTTGATTTGTGTAGCGGCACCTCGAGGAGTGCACATGGAGTCGGATGGCCGCCGCGTCTCACCGTCCTCCTCCCTTTCGGCCACAAGGGTGACTTACAGAGAAAAAGACAATGTTAGCCTGCAGTGTGTTGTTGAGGGGGGAAACCCTCCACCCAAAGTGTATTGGTTCATGAACTCGAAAAACCTTACCAATAGTAGTATTGTCAAGTCAGAGTATTTGGAAGACGATAGATTATATATTACAAGAAGTTCCCTTCATATTGACAATGTCTCTAGGACGGATCATAATAAAAGTGTTCTTTGTGTTGTTGATCATGAGCTATTGCCAGCGTCCAGTCAAGACTCCGCGTATTTACGAGCTGCTGCCCATTTTAACATAGAATGTAAGTCTCTCTTTACATTATTTCTTTCATCATCTTTTACAATCCCCATTATACAAAATGAGATTTTTATATTGTATGTTTGATTCCATATTAACCTTGTGTTTGATTATATGAACCGAATAATATTATTTTATTTATGCATAGTCCAGTTGTAAAAATGTACCTACTACAGTTGTGATTGTAAATGGATCCTTTTGTTGCAGAGTTAAAGTAACTGTGGCAGTCGACAGAGAAATGCTGTTGAGTTGAAATGAGTTAGTTATGCATGAAGCTGTTGAGAACTTGGATGCAGATGGTGGTTGATGATGTGATCTAATATTCTTTGACAAATTACAGTATATAGGTTTGGTATGTGTACAGTACACCAATGAAGAGCATGATGCATGGAAGTCATGAATAGAAAATGAAATCATGGGGAAAACTGAATTAACCATATATGTCTACAGAGAAGTAGCAACCACTTAAGTAGACTTATTGTACAACGCAGCATTTTCCCAAGAGAACGGAAACACATGAAGCTTTCACTGTTAAGATTCATTTTTGCCATAGGAAGAAAGCACACGCGTATTTTATGTACGTGTGCGAAATCTACTACATCCATTTAGTTTCATGGAAATGTCTCATGTAAAAAATAAAATAGCAATGTGAATGTACGTACTACTTACTCTCTTGAGTTGTACGATATACGCATACTCATTGTTAGCACGGAGCAAACTTAAAGAATTATATATTTCACACAAGACAGATCTAAGTAAATAAAAATGCATTTACATTACAACACTACGGTTGAGAAAAAATTTGTCGTCTTTGTTCAAGGGATTTGAATTCTAAATGCTAAAGCTTATTGAGTGTGAAAGAAAATCTGAGTGTGCAACGCAATGTAGTTCACGAAGGAAACACGTAAAGAATAAAACCAAAGAACTTATACAAATTTAAAGTTTGATGCTTTTCATACTAAGTCCGTCTTAAAAATATGCACTAGCATGGTAGAAGCATTCAGTATTGCCGTATAATAAAACCGTACCAAGAGGGCTTTCTCTCTCTATGAGAGCCAATATGTTTGTGAAAAATGTCACATTTAACTGAAGCGCGTTTAGGGAAAACTGTAAGAAAATATTCATCTTGATTTGGCTGTCTACGTTATGTGTGTGGCCCTGGTATAATATATCTGGAAAGTGCAAGTTAAGTATATGGATGGACTCAAGTGCAGTATATCCTCATAATAAGAGAAAGTTGCTGGTGTTCATGCGAACATTTGAATGTGTGCTTTACCCTTGTTTGAGAGTTTAGGTGGATCTTCCCCTGTCTCATGGTGCAGGAGTAGTGTGTGGTAGTGTATATATAGCGGTGTGTATTGTCCTGGGCTGGCAGAGTATTCAAGGAGAGTGTGGAAGACGAACACGAAGACGTGCCATGCATAATTCATGCGGGTGAGCTCCCACTCGTGTAAAAGCCTCAGAGAGAGGAGTTGAGGTGAAACCTCGGTGAAAGAACTTTACCGTCGCTCTTTGTACTATGTACGTCGTTCGTCCATGTACAGCAATGGTAATAGAACACGAATGCCAAGAGTGGTTCCAGTTACTTTTCGTGTATACTTGTCATATAATATTCTAATGCCACGGCGGTATAAGTAGAATGTCCTGCCATTTTCGAAGGACCTCTTGCACTTCGTATTACACTTTTAGTATTATCAGCGTTCGATTTCAAATCCTGAATCCTTCACTCGGAGTAGATAGGAGATTGTCTTTCATCTATACCTACTACCTATGTTGTAAGCGTGTAAGTTTTGTACGGTATATATGATGTAAAATTCTTTTCTCTTGTTTTTTGCTGTAGAACTCTATTTTTATCTGTATTCAATCAAATAATGTCTGAAGTAACCCTAACATATCGCTCCGTAAGCCTTTTCTTCCTTTCTGACACCAGGGTTTTTGTAAGTTGTGAAGTGCACAGGCTGTACTGGTTTTGAGCTGCGTGTAATGTCACGGGAAAAGAAATATAGAAGGAGAATCCAAGTTGAGCTATGTTTAGGTCAGCTGGAGAAAAAACTCAACATTGCGTCACATCTCTTTGTCAGAAAAGAACTACTTCCGAATCCAATTCTCTGTATTACATTTTTATGAAGCATTTCTATTTCTATTTTCTCTTTTGAACTGTATCAATCATCTTTAAGACTTTCTTTCTTGCTGTCACTCTGTTTTGAAAGCGCAGTCCATTGCGTAATATTTTCGGAGAAAGAGTTTCACACTCATTTCTGTTACTACTAGAAGTTTTTATCGATTGAATTGTTAAGCATAAAAAAATTGTATGTGTATGTAGTAAATAATCTATCCTTGTGGAATGTTCTGTGGTCAATTGAAGAGTTGGCAGGTTGCACTTGGCACCTGCTGCGAAATATTCTTTCAGCAGACCAGAAGTTGTAATATTGTAATCTATTTTAGCCTTGATGACGTAAAAGAAAGTGCCGAATACTTCCAATACTATTTTTAGCAGCCTTTGTAGTAACATGCCAGATTCGTAGTAATGATAAGTGTGCAGTGGTATACATGCTATAAGTAAAACGCATAATATAATTTATGACATGACCTTTTATTACTTACGTATGTCATAACCAAGATCGCTGCCAGGAACCTGCCAGCAAGTTATATTTTTAATGCAGTATTATGACATTACTCCTTTTCGGGCCAATTTCATTAATTAGTTAGAGAACTCACTCTAATACAGTAAGTTTTATATAATTATTTATAAAGTTGTAGCTTATATATAGCGTATACTGTTTCTTATATCCAGGAAGAATTCTTGGAAATCCTATCTGAACAATTTGCAACTGTGTGCAGTATAATTTACAAAACCCTTTTATGTGACTAGTTAAATGTTGTATACTTTGTATTTGTATACGATTACTCGTTCGCGTGTACTGTGTGCAGGTAGTATTTTGTCATTCAATAAAATTTACAACTGTTGTACCTGTCAGAAGTCAGTTACTACTGCAACATCCAAATACAGATGTACAGGGCACAGCAGCAGTCTGCTAAAATGATTATAAGGAAAGTAACGATTTTCGTAACATCTTTAGTACTTGAACAACAGTAGAACAGGATTGCTGAAAAATATATACGTTCCTTGCTTTGACAACTTTAGAATCGTACAAGTTTAGGAATTCAACGTCTGTGGGATTATTAGCTTTTGAAAGAAGTCGCATTAGGAAGAGAGCTCTAGTTCTTTTCTCACTCTTCGTCTTAACAATCCAAAGTCTATATAATGTGTATCTATACAGAGTGTAGATACACTGAGAGAATCGGTTCACTTAGGTTTAGGAGAGTTCGGCTGCTGCCACTCTCATCTCATCCCATCTACTTGAAATAGTAGTCCATTCCGGTCCGACAAAAAGGTTTCATTTCATTCAAGAGTTGAGTGCGAGGCAAAGATGTGAAAAGAAGAGCACTTGCAGAGAAAAGAGAAAATAAGCATTGGAGAAACAAGAGAAAAGATCTGAAACTCTTATTTTCTTTTTCATTGCCCTCGTCGTTAAACTTGGCATGTATGGCTACTAAGACTTGACTTCTTTTTTCCTGACTAGTTCTGTGTTGTAGATTTTGTCTTTTCCTTTGGCTCATTGCAAACAATCAAACCAGAAGCACTAAGTAAGAGTATCTCGTCATTCTTTCCGTAAACTTTTTTTAACTGGCTCAATAGACTTTTGTCTAAACTGAAAAATAGACAAGGCATAACTAAAGGCAATCAGTACATTCTCAGTGTGCTCGCGTCCGCAGATTATAAAATTCCAAAGGACGTACGTTTCTAAAGTTATTTTACTAAAGGTTAAAGTTACACTGAGTTTCAAATCATGTAAGGAACGTAGTAATGTTAACTTTCGTCAACTTATAAAGCAGCACAGAGACATGTTAGTGGAAAGCATTTCTCTCTTTCTACACATTTTTTCTTTCTAATCTGTTATACAGTAGAAATATACAGCTGAGTGAAAAGTCAGTGAGAAAAGCACTTGGAGCAGTTTTACATACATAGTTTAGTAGTAGTTGACAGATGAGGTTGATTCACACAGAAACGTATAGTGACATTACTTCTCGTCTTAGAAAAATACGAACGTTATAATGTATATTTGCAATAGCGTGTTAGAAATCGTTGATCCGAAACTATGTTACACAAAAGTAGTAGCCATCAGGTCAAAAATAAAATATTTTCTCCTCAGAATGCTAAAATACTAAAATACCCAAAAAGTCCCAGTATCAATCAAGTCGACATGACATGTGCAGAAACTTTACTTGCTAAATCAGGGCATATTCATCGTACTTTGAACTTACACTCTTATCCGATGCTCTGTAAACTGAAAGTATCTGTATAAATGTAAAAGTGGCAAAAATGAGAATAGGTGGCTGTTCCCAGACATAATCCAACTGCAAGAAACCCGAGGTGTAGATTGAATGTGGTGAGAAAAAAAAGAAGTTGTTGAATAAACTAAACTTAACGCGAAAGAGCACGGGGACGAGTTTTATCCAGCACAAAAATTTTTAAACGGTTTTTCTGGTGAAAGAAGCTTAAGTTCTTTGGTATTGCCGGGAGTCTACCTCTGTCTATACTTATTATTTTATACACAGAAGCAACAGAAAGATCTACAAGAGGATGTTTCAGAGAAGTAAAATACTTTGAGAACTGAATACGTTATGGTTGGAGAGAATAAAATATCATAGTATGTATACAGTAGTTGAAATGGAAAAGAAGACAATGCACACAGGAATATTTCGTCCACAAGAATATTACCTATTCGTTATATTTTATTTATCTTGGAACTTCTATATTGCCATTATAAAACATTTTTGATGTTTCAATGTGCATATCATGGCCCATGGAGGTTCTTATACAGATACAATGTCGCTTACGTATAATATGATTTCCTATTTGCATTGTAATATTGTTTGAATTTTGAATACACCCAATTCTGCTGTAATGCTGAACAATTTCGTCGAAAAAAGATAAAGGTAAAAGGAAAGAGTTTTTAAAAAATGATACATCGAAATAAACTTACCATTAGACAGAAGAAACTTGTATTTGCAATCCCCCGTGGTGATATACAAGGGTAACTAACAATAAGTACGTCTTGTTATTTACACATCGGGTATGTACCGTGGCCAATGCAAAAACCCAATATAACAATGAGACCTAAACTAAACGGAACGTATGCTGAGGATATAATAGCGTATAAAAGGAGTTAACAAAAGTATTCACTGCTACTTTTCATTATGGCTATATTCAAACGACCAATGTACTGCTAGGAAGAAGCGAACGAAGGAAATCCTAACAATATTTCTCTCGGGAGTTGGGTCGTGAGATAAAATGCTCTTCTTTCTTGTCAACCCACAAAATACGACAAGATACAATATAAGTATAGTGTAGATGTATTCACATAAGCATTACCGTGTATAGTAAGTGTTCAATGATCCATAGATTCATAAAAGTGTCGCAGTTCAGCCAGTTCACCAGTCCATTCCACTACCATCTCCTTGTTTGTAATACGTAACTGCATTGCACTGAAACGAATTCCACAGCAGAATAACCTTCTCTCGATTTATACGTTCGTGTTTATTCCAATATTAAACTTTGGATCAGTATTTGGGCTATTTATTCCTGTAAATGTACAGTTTTCCTGAAAAACCAATATAGAACTTTGTAAACCAACCTACGGCATGTGGATTATTGCCTTGATTCTATTAAATTAGAAATCAAAGAAGACGAAGATGATGCTGTAAGAATAGTTTTCATTACATTCATAGGTACGGCAATGAAAATTTGTAAATGTTAATGCATTAGGTACGAGAATTGGAAACTACCCTCATTTTCCACCGGATTTCTTTGATACTTCATCCACGTGTATGCACATCAAATCGCTCATTTCCTGACAATTCATAAATGTAAATGCATTAGGTACGAGAATTGGAAACTACCCTCATTTTCCACCGGATTTCTTTGATACTTCATCCACGTGTATGCACATCAAATCGCTCATTTCCTGACAATTCATCTTCCATGACTGATATTAAATGCAAGACCATTCACGCATACCATTCATCGGCAATCATTTCACTTACCAAACTACCAAGTCGCTAATCCAACAAAAGTACATTTTAAACTAAAGCACGGCAACTGCATATTTAAAGAATGTTTATTAAAACCCGCATATTTTCCTGAAGCATCTACTAATGATAATTATATTATATAATTTGATATCAGCATATGCTTTCTTGTTAAACGGAAACTAAATAACGTGTGAATAAAAATACAATTAATCCAAATTTTGTTGAGAACTGTGAAGAAAATGATCTCGAAATCATTATGATTAAAAACTTTTTGAACTGAAATGAGCAATTCTTTGGCTTCTAGAATTGCTAATTTTAACCACATCAAAGGTTTAAGTAGTCTGCTAAATCATTTACTTTTTTAACTGCTTCAGATCCAAAAAAGGCTGAATTAGGCCTTTGATGTAAGAGAAGAAATTTATTTCCTCATCGGTGGCAGTGATGCAAATAATGAAGTGTTTATCAATTTTGTTTGTGTGTTTGCAGATGCTCCTTCCTTTATTATAAGTCGAATTCCTGGATTTGGATACCCGATTCGAGAGGGGATCGCACTGGCCCTAAAATGCGACATCGACGCAAATCCTCTGAGCCGTCCCGTTTGGATGAAAGGTAATTGAAAACATTCATTCCTATTTCGAAGTTAAATTGGTGAATATAAGAGTAGGTACGATTAAAATACGTCGATTTCAGTTAGATTACCTATTACCGTACGAGTTTAGAATACAAAGCGATTCACTCTACTACTTTCCCCTATCTATCTCTCTATCTCCATACATCCAGTTTATAAGTTGTTGTGTACATTAAAATTTCAAGAGTAAGGGTTTGCAATACGAGAAGATTTACTCACTAGAGCGTTAGTTCATCTTCTTGTTGATTTAAAATGGCATTTGCAATGGATATTGCCGAAGGCATTAAGATAAAATCTATTCATAGCCGATTGGCAAAGCTATACACATTACGTAGGTACTCGTAAGTCGTAACACTCGTAAGTCGTAAAGGTCGCGAACGTACTTGGACGGACAGATATAACTGTATGTATATTCCATTTAGAAATGACGGAAAAAGCAATCGATTCAATTCAATTCAATTGGCTCCTTTTCTCTGTAAAGGCACAAAGAAATGGGTAGACAGACAGATGGATAGATAGATGGATGACTGAAATGGAATGCCCTAAAAACTCCCTCTGCAGTCAACTTCTTCTTGACTCAATTCAGTCTTCGGCTTTGTACACTGAAATCTAATTTGGTCGCGGATGCAAAAGCTTATTCACGAGTTGAATGCCATACCAATGGCATATAAATACATTTACGTAGTACCTACTCCCTATATACTAAGAAGCCTACTTCATATTACACAACATAATACTGACTTAAGTGTACTAGTCGAATTTTAGGATTTTAGGAGAAAAACAGAAAGTATCTTAAGTATTATATTATGCACACGTTTTTAGTCTCAAACGCACTCACATATCATAGTAATAGTACATAGTAGGTACACTGTTTGTATTCTGTAGTAAAAGAAGAAGAAGTACAAAGTGGACTTGACTTCATTGTAGACACTTCTATAGAAAGCATTGTCTGCTCCGAGCTTGGTCTACAAGTTTTACAGCTCTATCTGGGAAATTGGTAGTAAGATTTAGCATTACATGAATACTAAGCTGAAGCCGGAGAACATTACACTAAAACAGATTCCCAGAGCTCTGGTCTATTTTACTCTGTGCTAGTAAGCTTTAGTTTACTGTAATAGGCGAGAGTGGGCCAGGATGAGATGAGCTAATGGTGGTTTACGCGCAATGAGATAAAGCCGTAAACTGGTAACATCACGGGTTTATGGCGTTACAACTATAACGCGAAAGGATTTCCACTCTTGGATATATTTGAAATTGAGCATTCCACTTGGAAATAAAATAAGATAGGAAATAAACATAGGAGAACAGTTCAGTTCTCCAAAGGACTGTAACTACACTAAAAATGGCCGAATCGGCTCTGACTCTGATTGTGATGGGATGTGAAATAATGTGAGTAAAAGTATATACCCACTTTTGAATGAAACGAAGGTAAACGAAGGCACGGCTGAAAATGTTATCGAAGATGGATTAGATGTGAATGTGATGTGAGTGTATTATAGTTCGTCGTACATAGTTGAGCTTGAGTTGATGTGATGTTATGTGATAGAGCCATCAGGAGGACTTGTCCAAACCATTTCGTATGATAATGGTGGATTTGGAGAAAGCACGCAAGGAGATCAACCTAGTCAAGACAGGTTACAATGAGAATTGAGAGAAGAGCACCAAGCTCACCAGAGCACACTAAAACAACCATACAAATGCTACAGTGTAAAGCAAACTATTGCATTGGTCTTCTGTTTTGTAAAAGTTCACAGTACGCGGAAAGAGAGAGAGAGAGATTGTATACATACACTGTAGTATACCACTCAAGAGCTTATACCGTGACATATTACCTTTTATAGAAGAATTCTACATGTATTTATACTTTCAGCACTCGACTATGCACTAGCAGCTATAACATTTCATATTGTAATATGAAAGTAGTAAGAAATGTTGCCTCTAGATTTTTCTCGTTTCTCGCGAACGGTGAATACCTACCTACAGTCTACCACTTTCTGGTTTACTTCTGTTTTCGTGTCGCTTTCTCCTATTCTTTCCTTTGTAGTTTTCTACACTCTTCTTGTGCCGCTTCGCTTTACAAGTACCGTAGCACAGTAAAAAGGTGCCGGGAGCAAATAGCTTTGAGAGAAATATATGTGTGTACTTTCTCTCCCTTTTTTCACTATCTCTCTCTCTCTCTCTCTCTCTCTTACTGTTCTGTATACGTGTTTCAGACTCGTTTATACTTCACTCCACTTTGCCATCAGACCGTATTGATTCCCCATCCAATCTTTTTCTTAGTTCTTCTTGAAGGTACGTAACGTAGCGTACATATAGTATATAGCAATCCTGCCTGGGTTCGTTCAGTTTAGCTCTCAGTCAGTCCAAATATTGTTTAAAGAGCTCCTTCCCCTGAGCCGACTGTTGTATGGTAGTGAAAACGTATGGTGAATGGAGTGAATTGCGATGACTTGCATCACGAGAAGTGAGAAGAGCCATGCATTGCAAACACACAGTTGGCATATAACTAATACCGCATACTTTTGCTATGTAGCTAAAATGTTCTCATTTTGTAGGGAGAGAGAGAGAGAGAGAGGATAGTGATGGGATAAAGATGTGAGCAGTGGTGCAATGGAGGCAGCAGTATGTGGAAAGAAATGGCTGTCTTCCTTTTTAGAAAAGGCCAATCTACTCCTTGTCATTGCTTTACATAGATAAGCTCCCAAACTCTCCTTAGGTACATTTTATTCGCTCTCGGAAATTTCTCATGTGAACCTTTAAAAGAAGATATGATCGGTTTAACTTTCAGATTTCTATATATGCATCGCATTGGTGTATTACTACAGACAAGATTTTTAGAGGATTCTTACCTAGAGAGAAGTATGTGTACGTAGACAGGTGAACTGGATGAGCTCGTTGAGAATTACTGTGTATAATATAAATGCAGAAAAGCGTCTTTACTGTGTAAATAAAGGTATCGTTCAGCCCATGCAGTACCAACAAATTAAATAAAAGCCATCACACCGACTTTAAAAAGCGCTAGAGCGGTTATTCGGTTCGCAAAAATATATTTACGATCTCGCCGTTTAAACGGGGGCTTCTATTTGTACTCCAATTTTTTTCAAATGGGTCGGATCGTTTGTGTCTGTTGAAGTCCTTCTGAGTCGTTGGGTTGACTGATTTTTAGGATTTTAGTATGGAAGCTCGAAGAGTTAAACAAAGAGACGAGTGAATGACTTTCTGTGTGTGACTTTCTATACGTCAACTTTCAATGTTGTGCTAAAATAGGAGTAGTAAGTATGTGTGGTTTTCTGGTTTCTGGATAAAAAGGTATGACTTTTAGAACCTAGTGAGCTATAGACTAGGTGTCAGGTTACATCGCTTATAGCCTTCTGGATGGAGGTAAGGTTGTGTCATGTCTATAATCCATTTTGAAAATTTGTGTGTCTATATTGGTTTGATTTGGGGCATGGTGTCTGCAATGAAATGTCTATCAGAAGAAACCAGCCAAGTCGTATACGTTAAAAGGCTCTCAACTCTATCTGTGGCTCCACTCATCCATTCACAATATGACTCCATAAAATGCTCCTCACATCAAAGGAGTCTGTCGAACCGTTCTTTCTATCTGTAGTAAGTGAGCTTATATAGAAACCGTATTTTTCTATACGCAGTACTGAATCCGTGCGTATTGTGTGTGTGCACGAATTTTCTCTATATGTTTTCTCACACTCATCTCAATTGCTTGGTAGCTTCGTGGCTCATGTCAGCTATTGTAAATTTTCCGGATTACTTATCTCTTTCTAATTAAATAAAACAATTGTTCTAAATCTCAATCGTCTGGAATAACAATAACTAATTTTAATAACGTCTCAAAACTCTTCAAACTCCAAACTGTCCAAATCCAGGAGTATTACAAAGTACGAATTATACACAAGGATTTCATTACTATTAAAAGTCTTCCAATAATTCTTTGAATTCGGTTTATTTGATTACAGAGTTAAGCTTGACAGATATAATGCAAGAAATAATGGCATTGGCAATTGGCAATGATTTGATTAGTGATACAATGTTTTTATTTTTTATAGGTATTAGAAAAAATGAATACTTAAATACAAATTGCAAGCATTGCACGATATTTGCATGCACGTATTGCATAAATGTCGCTTTGGACCTTTACTTTACAGTTAACAGTAATTATTGCCAACAACGGGGTCTTTTGCTGAAGAACAAGTCTGATATGAAGAAAATGGCATGTACCATTTCCCTGAGTAAATGGTATCTCTCTACTGAGTCTGATAATTGCATTGCTCAAACAAAACTTGTATATATAAAGCTTTCCTGTATGATAAAGAAGGATTTTCATTTACAAACGAGTCATTTGTATGCATCCTGTGACTTCCATTGTCTTTAGTTTAATTTAATAATTACGGGTTGGGCTCGCTGGCTTTCAGTCGGTTGAGACTTGAGTCTAAACCGAGATGGGGACAAATTAATGGGCAGATAGTGCAGTCAGCAGTAGAATATATAAGTATATGCTTTATATTGCAAGTTGCTATGTCGTGAGAATACTGAGCTCATAGAACGACTATTATAACTACCAGAGCGTATAAAATACACGGTGCATTTATTTGTATGCCATTGCACTTGCATTGCATGCCACCACGATCAAAGTAACCAACAGAATAAGAATAAGAAGGAACTGTCGGAATTGTGTGAGACTGAAGAAAAGCTTTGTTTCCAATGCCACTGATATAACGAACAACAATATATCAGAACATGTTTACAATTAGATCTCTCCAAATAATACTCTTATATAAATGCATGCAGAGAAATTACATTATATGCACTATACACCCCTACTGTTACTATCTTCAATTTATATTTGGATAGAGATACATATACAATTGTACTCTACAATTTTATACGTGTGTAATCTTATGTATGTATCATCAGGGGGAAGAAAGCAAGGAAAATCTAAAGAAATACGTAATCTTGACTTAGAACTATAGAAGTGTAGAACTGGTAGTTATAATACGAACGGGAAGTACACTTATGTTATGTTTGCTTGTTATAAGAAACAGAAAATAGTAGCCAAGATAGTTACATGTGATATATTTGTTGCATTGTCTGCAAGTTTTCAGAGTTTCTCCCGTCGTCCTTCGAAACTTTACAGAAACTGAATTTTCTACACATATACTGAAGTTCAACTTAATTCCTACTACTAGTAAAAGCTCGACAGAGAGTCAACCCCTTTCACTCCGCTTTCTTTCTGCGGCTTTACGTATTCCGTTGCATATAGACAGTCACTATTGCTTACTCACATAGTTTGTCTCGTAGTAATATTTAGCAGCTTGTGTTGGGACTACAAAGTATAACTAAACTACGTATAGACAAGTGTCATTTCAGTTAGCACTACATTCTTTTCCTCTCCCATTTATATTCCAATCTAGTATTAATGAGACATTTTATTTGTTTTTATTTCGGTTGGGGAAATAAATGATAATAGCATTAGAGCGACAAATTCTGTCACGAGATGAAACTTAGTCAACTATTTTTCGACAAGCTATATAAGTTTATAAGTGTAGTAGAGATAACATTACCCGCTGCATGTCTTTATATTAATCAGCATTTTAACCAGTGCCAGGCAGTTGTGAACGAGGGAAAGGGAACGTTGTTACATATTCGCGGTTATAAGAATTCTATGACATTATATGTGGCAAATAAATAAGTTTTTATTTCTGACAACGTTTTATTACAATGCACAAACTCTAAATACATGTCTATTTTGTCTATACAATATGATACAGTGCATGTATGTTCAACTCACCGCAAAAGAGATCGGATGCTTATAGAGAGCTAGTTAGTAAAATTATAATGTAAGATGAAGAAATGAATGGAAGGGTGAAGCAAAAAGTGTTATTTCAAAAGTTGGTTTTATGCAGTTATAGTTTAGTTATTATTATGCGATGCTTGGGGTGAGATGAGTTTATGGAATCCATCATTTGACGTAGTGAATAGTGAATGTTGGTTGACAATGAGTTATTAGGCAGAAAAGCCTGTCTCCAGTAGTCAACGGGCTGGAAGAAGTTGCCTTTGTTGTTTCAAAAGTTGAATTGAGTTGTGAAACTTTTTCCAAAGCGCTCTACAATGCATCTCGCCCTGAAATGAAACGAACGTAACGACTAAAAGAGCTATTGTTTCTTAATATGATGTGATGCTTGTATGTGGAATATTAAGATGCGACTTTAGTGCATAGACGTCTTTCTGGCGGTTCTTTACTTACTTCTTTTGTAATACTACCTTTTTCTATACATATATCATGATGTTTGCGAACGATGTTTTCTTGGAAAAACTTTTTCGCACGTTCTTACATATTGTCATCAAATGCAATTAATGTAATTTAATAGGAATGCTATAAGGATTTTCTCATAAATCCCCCATTAAAATGTTAGAATAGAACTTCAGACTCGTCCCGGGATTCCTCGATATACTAATATACCAGTGTACAAAACCGCTTTTAGGCATCGCACCATGAAAGACTGTTTATTATTTTAAAATGACAATTGTCGATATACTTATCTGTTACAGCCACACTCAATTCTCTGTTAACTACTCCTGATCATCATTATATTCTACGGATAGAAAAGCTATTGACGTTCTCTTTGGGGATTTCAGTCAGGGCTATAACATAAATCTGCAATTTTACTACCAAGTCAAATATCTTGTAAACGCACAGTGACTCGTGGAATATGCAGTCGTGTAGTAAGTAGTCGTGTCCAATCCACTTCCCACTTCAACACACACTGAGAGATATTTTAGGTAAAACGCAGCAACGAGGGGTTGTTTGCGTAGTGTAGTGTGTACAGAGTTTCTTTACGTACGTGGTGAGATGTTCTAATGTAATGTAATGTACGTGTTTTTGCAGATGGAGGCGAGCCACCGGTGCCCCAGTCAGATGACGGTTTCCTCAATTTTACCACAGTAGAACGAAATCACACCGGATGGTACAAATGTCTCTCGCATCATCCGATGGGCAAATTCTCCTCAGTCGGATACTATCTCAACATTCGATGTAAGTTTTATGTTGTCATGTCCCTTCACGACTAACATGTATATGTTTTTACGTACCTAAAACTACATTTTCTATTATCGAATGCACTGTTTATACTATACGGACCAACTATCGTGTATATGTTCATAAAATAAGTGCAATCAGACTCAGATACTGGCGATGTAGTTTTTGGTTGGGTTTACATTCGTTTTATAGCCACAAGGGTATTTGTACTTATTACTCGTCCCGAAAATCATATTATAAAGCTGAAGCTACTGAGAAAACATACCGTGCTGTGATAGTATTGGGTATTGTAAACCAAAGGGAGCTTGTTAAGACTCTCTTCAGCAATTTCCAATCTTGGTGGTGTGGTGTTATATATTAGCACTGGGGACAAAAATAGTAAAAATCTTACACCGAGAGACAGGAAAACTCAAAGGGGAAGCAGAACTATCACAAAGTGTCTGAGAAAGAATAGCATCAACCGTTGAATTCTTAAGCAGTAAAATTGAATATTGTACAAAGACGAAGTGTGTACTATTGACTGAAAGGAAGCCAATTAAATTAGAAAAATGTGGCGTCTTTCTTTTTTCTCAAGTGAAGAAATGAATGGATAACAATGAACCCAGATGCCATAATGGCTCGCAACGTCACAACATTCTCTATTTTATACAGCTTAATGTACATATGCATATACTATAAATGGTTATGTAGTAAAACCTGAAACTTTTAGCTTTAGTTTGTCCAATTTGCTATACCTGGTCTCTCTCTAAAATTAAATTTTCTTGTGACAGACGAACCAAGTATAATTCATCAACCTCCGCCACGAATCGAAGCTAATTTGGGTGACAAAGTTCATATGAAGTGTGATGCAGACGGTCGACCTTCACCAGCTCTATGTTGGTCTCGTATTGGATATGGAGGATCTTTGACTTCCGTAGGCTCTGGCCAAGAGCTCGTCTTAGACAACATACTCTACCAAGAAGCAGGCAATTATCGTTGTGTTGCTCAGAATCGATTAGGTTTGGAGGAGAGACGAGCTGCGACGCATGATATTGCACTGGTTGTGACAGGTACAAAGCTTCTGATCCACCCTCTATGCTTACTTCCTTATATACCTTGTGCTATATTCCCTTACAATCTATTTTAAGTCTCATTGTATAAATATAAGTCATGCACTCTGCAATAGAAATATCCATTCAAGTTAAATATCTGTAGGTAATGGTAAATAAGAAAAAAAGCAATTCAATGTGTGGAACTGCGTATGTCTTTATATGTATTTATATGCAGTTTAGGTAGTGCATACTTTCCCTTTAAGAACCTTTACAGTTTCATTACTATCAACTATGGGAAATACATGAGGAAAATAGTAATTTTATTTTACATATAAGATTATGCTGCGGTATGCTTTTTTCCACGAAGCCTAAAACATCTTAATCTTGGATCATGAGACTTGCTTCCGTTGCTAACGGACTATGGGAGAATGCACTGCTAATGTAATTGTGTATGGCACAATGTTAGTTATTATACAGGTATACAAATAAGGCATATGGCATGACGGATTTTATAATGGATCCTGCAGAATGTATATGTGAAGTGTAAGCAAGTGAAATTCTGTTAAGAAAGCAAAGTTAGAATCATAAAGGGAGGTAGAGATATATAAGTAGATTTTACTGCCAGTCCCCAGTCTGGTAGAATTTATGACCTTATATCCATCCCTAACTAAAGATTGCCACTACCGCTTCGTAAGTCAATCAACCTTATACTGAATTGACTTTCCTTTAATCATGTCGGATTGGATTCCGTGAAACTCCTATCGTATGTCACTAAGTCAACCTCATGATTTCCCTCGCAGATTTGATATACTACCTTACGAGCAAGGTAGACATTCTAGGCGCATTGATTTATAAGGGGTTCTGTACTTTCACGGTCAACATAAATCACTCATGGTGGCAGCATCCTTAATACTTACTCTCGGAATATTCTAAAGCAGAGACAGGAATTATAAAGTAGGTGCAATCAAGAATGTTGAGTTATACAGATCTGTACAAATATTCTTCCTTCAGCTTACACAGTAATTACTTTAGGGTGCAGTTTGCAGAAAAAAACATCCGCGAATGAATCGAAATTATTATAGTCCAAACCTCTTTTATTGACAAAAATATAACATTATTACTATATCTTTGTGTATTTCAAGTTTAGTAGAAGCAGGCATTTTTACTCCAAATTGGAATATTGAAGTTTTCAGTTTTAATGAAATGATAATTTTGTAATGTAGTGACAGTGAGTAATGACATTCTTACTTCAATCAGGTATGTTCATAAAAATCCTAATTAGGTACTTTTATTTTGCACATGTCATTCCCATCGGCCTGTTATGGGAAAACAGAAAGCAGTTGAACAGTCATTCTATTAGTACGTGTACTTTCACATTAACAACACACCTACAGAATATAGTATACTGTGATAATTTCTAATTCTAACTAAAAACATTTCTGACTCAGAAGTCAATAAACATTCAATGAGGTGTTTGTGAATTTTTAATCAGAATTTTTCTTTAAACTATGCATCCGTGGCTGCTTCTCTCTCCTCTCCAATAATACAAGCAACAATTGCCCCTAAACCGAAATGTTTGGTGTTTGAAAGCTGTCATTCTATGTGCCTTTAATGCTATAAAAATCTTTACACAATAAATAAACGGGAAATCTCTGTATTTAAATATGAGTATTATATACCATTAAATATTCTATACCATTTAAATATGAAATGCAAATTCTCGCTTTATGAACAGCAAATTCCTTTCTTTATTACTGCTGATTTATGTGTATCTAGAGATAAAAATGACTTAATTATTTACACAGGGCGTCCAATGGTCTACCCGACGAACCGGACAATAATGGGTTTTTCAGGACAGCCCTTATCCCTGTCTGTTGAGATGTGTGCCAACCCAATGCCTGAGAGGGCTTTCTGGATCTTTGGAGGCAGTATAGCTCTTCGCCCTGGTTCCAGACACCGTAACAAATTCGTCGCTCAGAAACTAACTGTAAGTTTCTTTCCCATTTCTTTTGTATCTTCTTCAATCAAGAGCATTGTGGTCACGTACTAATTACCCGTATATCGGTCATTGATGGCTGTTATCTGCTTCATCGTCCAAACTGCAAGCTTATTACAAGAAGCTCCAAACTTAAGCCACATTTAATGAAAGCATTAGTACCAAATAATAGTAATCATGCCACTTGCAGTTCTTCTGAGTCTTTTTATCGAAGGAGAAGCAAACATCTTTTAGTGTAAGTAAACCTTTTCAGTTATAGATACAAATAGATCGGACACACGTCATAGGTAATCTACCTCGATCTTCAATATCAGTTACATTATTTGCGAAATACAGTTGTCTACATGGATTCACATTGAATGAATGAATGAATGGTGAATTTATTGTCATCATAAGTATCAATACATAAGTGCTGGTCTCCCATTACATGACAATAAGAAATACAAGTTGTTGTT